>RBZT01000421.1:0-16634 GCA_003693705.1 Polymyxa betae
CACCTTATGATACTAAACCATTCCTTAATTTGCCCTTATTCGTGTCTATTGCATCTCCAATATCCAACAGAAACAAGTCCGTACGGAGTATTTGATTTTCAAATCTAAATAGCAGTATGGGAGAGTTTTTTAAGATATCCTGTACTGTAGCAAAAGGATCCGTTATCGTAACTGGTTCCAGAACGGCAAATCTGTTCTCCCTCGAAGATCAGGCTGCTGGGGGATGCGCAGCCGACCCAGAATCGCTTCCAACAAAACCAAGTGATGATATCTTAGCTGGCATCTCCGACAAGGCCATCTACATGATGAGGCCACGAGGTCAAAAGGCGATCGTGGAATTATTGCTGTTACTGGCAGTAATCCGAGCCAGCCGAGCTAAATAGCAAAGACCTACTTAGCGATTAAACTCACTCTATGAGATGTTTATAGTCATATGTGTGGTAAATTTCCCATAATTGGACTCAGAGGCGAAAACCATTTCGTTTCTGACAATGGGGGTTGGATTGGTTTCGCTCAAGTCTTTAACATCATAACATGACTGTTGATTTGATGGATCCATCTCCATCTCACAATTTCAAGATCATAGAAAAATTTTGAGCTTTAAGCACTTGAGAGCTGAGTCAAATTTAGCAATAGGTAATTTATTTACTACTGATTAAACCGTCATGTTAGCATTTACTGCGGATAGAGCAGGACATTGTCCAGTATGTCCAGGGCAGTAATTGTGTTGAAATTGATAATGATCGATGTTATGTCCAAATATATGAGAGAAATGATTGACATCATTATTACAATGATGTTCAAGAAAGTATAATATTGGATATAGAGAATCTCGGAGATATTCACTCAGATCAGATGAATGATTCAAATTTCGCTCCTTCAGGTTATCATTCATTCACTGAATACACATCAACATGAGATTCTGTAATAAAGTCAGAATCTACAAGTAAACTTGAACACAGTAGTAATACCGTCTCAAATCCTTTCAGCGAATATCTCAACAGACAATGAGAAAGTCCTCCTTTACCACGAACTAATTGTGATTTAATGCCGAATTTGACATTGTCACGGACAATGAGAGTCTCAAATCCACACTGGGTACTGTTGCCATTTTGCCTGGAACAATGCGTCCCAAAATGACTATGTAAAAACGGATTTCCCCATCGGGATTGGAAAACCCGAAGATCATTCTGCTAGCATATTCTAAGGCACGAAAGTACTGAGAGACATGTCCGATTCAGCCAATTAGCACAGCCTTCACGAAATATGTTCAAATTCGGGTCGGAAATCTTGGCCCGAACGAGTTTCTGACATAAACTGGCCACCAATATCAACTTCTGTAACGTGGTCGTAGAATGTGATATTTCCGAGGTTTCCGTCAATATGAGCTGATCATCGAGATAATTGATAATCAGGGGGCAATTTGCAGTGCGATTTTTGCGCTTCGTTGGGACAAAGATATTTGCATCAGTAAGAAAAGCGATCTCGTCATCATCAGGTTGCTTTTTCTGAATGCAAGTTTCAGAGGGAGATTCCGAATTCGATAGGAAGATATCTCACCAGAAAAGCACACAGAGTAGTGTAGTCTGTGATGTTCTCGATATCAAACCCTAACATATTTTGAACTTCACGCAGAACGAATGTCAAAGAGAGTTCCTTTGGTGGTGAACTAAATTTCATCCGATTAGAGGACGGTTTGTTGCCAGTCTGAGGGTCTAAAGAGATAGAAGAGCCATCTCGGACCGCAATCATCACCGGATCGGCAGTTGAGAGTTTAGATCGGCATTGATCTTTGGAACATTATTCGTGGAGTTTCGAATATCTGAAGGGATTCCCCCAGACTGTCTGAAATTTTCGGAGATCATTCTGACAGCATTGTTTGATACATCGAAGTACAGGAAGACACAGCTGATACATCCAATTCCGCATGTTCCTGCCAATCTTCTTCCAAGCCCATCCAGATTTCCGGGAGGCCCAGATGAATTTCCGATACAGATTCGCAATCATAATCAGAATTTGTAAAGTGCTGCGAGCAGAACGGATTTGTTGCATTTCACTCACGTCCAGATCATCTCCATTCACATTGACAACAAATGGAGAGTAGCTCATGGAGCATTGATCTGCATCACCACAAGTTGAGGACAGGAATTGAAGTTCTTCATCATTCGGCTCTTTGATCTAATCTACAGTCAGTATACAGCCGCATAAAATGTTCCTGAAATTCACCAGAAACTTGCAGAGACTGTTATAGTCATTGATATCAGTAACATCATGATTGAAGGAATACAGACGATCAGTAGGCGATGATGTCTCTTCAACGAGGACGTTTCCGGGAATAGTTTCAACTGGTTCGTTATTCTGATTTGAGATTCTTAGCAAATTTGAAGACCCGAAATTTGATAGGAAAGCATTACATTGATAGATTCATGAATATTAGGTATATCCGGAACATTATCTGGATGATGTAATAAAGATTTTGGTGTTGATACAGTTCCAATATCAGGTAGGGTGCCCATCATTTCAGGACTTTTATTGTCAGTGAATATCTGAATAATACATCAATTTCATAATATAACAGTTACATAATCATTTCATACATTAAAATCTATATCCAGATCAAATGAGGGATCAAAGATATTGTTGAAGGAGGGAAGATCCGAGTAATCTTGAATTGAATAGGAATTATAGAGAATAGGTTCCTACAATGCTTGTTAAAGCGAAGTCATTATGTTTCTAACAAAGCAATCTTACTCTGGTGTCTGTAACGTAGAGGTCGAGATCTGAGACAGTAACATGAGTCTCTTCAAAGCACTCTTCAGCGATGAATGCAGCCAAGCACTCAGATATGCCCAGTATCAGGAAGACAGTCGCTGGGCCAACCATTCCAGGCACATGAAATTGGATAGCCGCAGTCTCCACGGAGGTAGTATTGTTACCTCCACGGAGATTTGGCCATTTTTCCGCAGCCCAAAGTAAATTCTACCCTGCTTCACAGGCCACCAGATGCCCCTGTATGTGGGCAACCACGGAGTTGACTCTGCTATACCTTTCGTTTCACTGATAAAACGTGCGTGGATTAATTTTCTGTACTTTTTCTCATTGCATTTGGAATGAACGGATTTTATTCGGTCTTCATTCTCTTCTTTTGCATCTGTTTCCAAGATATCATGGAAAAAGTGGGATGATTCTTTGCCTTTCTTCGAAATCCCGAATAATTTTCCAAGACGATGTGTTAGCTCATTAAGCTGAATGCTTGTCATCCAGCCATCTGTCGCCTTGTTACTCAGTAATAATTGTTACACTCCGGAACAGATTTTATATGTCGCGTTTGCTCCAAGTAGATGGGATATCGAAATCACTTTCAATCAGTGTTTGAATTTGCGAGCTAGTTAAGGCTCCATGGCTGTTGACCTCCAACAATCGAGACTTGTCCTCTTCAGGAATCATTCGATTATGAGCAAGCTGCGACAGTTCTGGGGCCTCAAACAGCTCAAGATTGTGAACCGGTTCTAAATTGGATATTCCATACAAGCCAATTCCTATGTCTTTCAGCTGGATCTTGAGCCTATATCGGCCGCATTTGTTTGTTTATTGTTTTTTGTGAAACTTCACTTTTGCTATTTCAATTCATCGAACTTTTATTATGACTTTAATATTTCAAAATAGCATTTTTAGGTTTCATAAAAGCTGCATACATTCCGTGCTTCAGATTGACAAGGATAAAACCGCATCCTCAGAAGCTTTCAAAAGAGGCGGGCAGCAATGGTCGCTGGCAGGTTCCTCCCAACGATTCTTCTTTAATAATCTTCTCGGAAGAAGAAGAAGGATTAGGTTCAAGACACAAGAAGTGCAACCGATATCATCAGAAGCAGTTGGAGACACCACGCGCTCAGAGAATTGAGAGGCCGTTCCAGGATAACCGTCCTCTGACCAGGTTCGCCATGTGTCTAAACATCGGCAGGTTCCTTCTCCTCTCTCACTCGCCAACTCCGTGGTTGCCCAAAAACTGAAATACTTATAGCATAGGGGCATCTGGTTGCCTGTATACCAGGGTCGATATAAAAATCACTTTTTGTGCTCGATTGGTTTCTGTTCATTTGATTCTATCACACTTCCATCCTTCTCCAATACGCTCAAGCTCATTCTTTGAGATGATTCATGGAGAAGTGTGTGGTAAATATCCCTCATTGGGACTCAGAGGCGAAAACCATCTGGCTTGCGACAATGGGGAATGGATGTATTTCGCTCATATCTATAACATGACCGTTAAATGACGGATTCATCATTCGATTTCAAGAAGATAGAAAAATATGGAGCTTTATACAGTCGTAGAGCTGAGTCAAGTTAGCACTACTTTATTAACTGATTAAACATTCATGGTAGCATTTACTGCGGATAGAGCAGGACATTGTCCAGTATGTCCAGGGCGGTAATTCTGTTGAAATTGATAATGGTCTAAATAATGTCCAAATATATGAGAGAAAAAGTTGGCATCATTATCACAATGATGTTCAAGACAGTATAATATTGGATGAAGAGAATCTCGGAGATATTCACTCAGATCAGATGAATGTGATAAATTCTGCTCTTTCAGTTCATCATTCATTCGCTGAATACACTCCAGCATGAGCTTCTGTGATAAATTCAGAAAATAAAAATAAACTTGAACACAGTAATCAGTAAGACCGTCTCTAATCCTTTCATAGAATATCTCAATAGACAATGAGAAAGGCCTCCTCTATCACGAACTAATTGTGATTTGATGCAGTATTTCCTATTGTCACTGACAATGCGAGTCTCAAATCCGCACTGTGTACTCTTGCCATTATGCCTAGAACAAAGCCTCCTAAAATAAAAGTGTGAAAACGGATTTCCCTATCGAGATTGAAAAGTCCGAAAATCATTCTGACAGCATATTCTAAGACATGAAAGTACCGAGAAACATGTTCGCCGCATCCAGTAATCCAAGCGAATAGGTTGCTGGTTCAAACTCGGGTCGGCAATCTTGGCTCGAACTAATTTCTGAAATAAACTGGCCACCAATATCAATTTCTGTAACGTGGTCTTCGAAGTTGAGATTTCCGAGGTTTCGTTCAATATGAGCTGATCATCGAGAATTTTGATAATGATGGGGGCTTTTGCAGCAAACGTTTTGCTATTCGGTGGGAACGATATATCTCTATCAGTAAGAAATGCGTACTCGTCATCATCAGGCTGCTTTTTCTGAATGAAAGTTTCAGAGGGAGATTCCGCATTCAATTTGAAGAAATCTCACCAGAAAGGCACACAGAGTAGTGTAGTCTGTAATCTCCACATCAAAATCAAACAAATTTTGAACTTCACGCACAACGATTGTCAGAATAGGTTCCTTCGGTGGTGTACTTAATTTCATCCGTTTAGCGTACGGTTTGTTCCCAGTCTGAGGGTCTAAAGAGATAGAAGAGCATCTCGGACCGGAATCATCACCTGATTAGCAGGTGGGAGTTTAGATCGGCATTGATCTCCGGAACATTTTCCGTGGAGTTTCGAATATCTGAAGGGATTCCCCCAGACTGTCTGAAATTTTCGGAGATCATTCTGACAGCATTGTTTGATACATCGAAGTACAGGACGACAGCCTCGATACATCCAATTTCGCGTGTTCTGACCTGACCTTTTCCAAGCCCATCCAGATTTCCGGGAGGCCCAGATGAATTCCCGATACAGATTCGCAATCATAATCAGAATTTGTAATGTTTTGCGAGCAGAACGGATTTGTTGCATTTCACTCACGTCCAGATCATCTCCATTCACATTGACAACAAATGAAGAGTTGTTCATGGAGCTTTGATCTGCATCATCAGAAGTTGAAGACAGAATTTGAAGTTCTTCCTCATTCGGCTCTTTGATCTAACTACAGTCAGTATACAGCCGGATAAAATCTTAATGAAATTCACCAGAAACTTGCAGAGACTGTTATAGTCATTGATATCGGTAACATCATGATTGAAGGAATACAGAAGGTCTGTAGGCGATGATGTCTCGTCAATAGGAGGACGTTTTCGGGAGATAGTTTCAACTAATTCATCATTCTGATTTGAGATTCTCAGCAAATTTGAAGACACGAAACTTGATAAGAAAGCATTACATTGATAGATTCCTGAATAGGAGGTAAATCCGCAACAGTATCAGTATCATGTAATAACGATGTTGTTTTAGATACAGTTTCAGTATCAGGAACGATATCCAGCAATTCATGAATTTCTTTCTCAGTGAATATCTGAATAATGCATCAATTTCATAATATAACAGTTATATACTGATTTCATACATTAATATCTACCGTGCCTACCCTGAATAACCGATTCTCCGATATCAGATATCCTCTGATAACCGATTAAAATTTCAGAAATTTTGTGCCGTTCTATGGATGATATCCGATACGACAGGGAGTTTTCGATTATCTAATATCCGATACAAAAAAAGCCCAAAATCGGTTATCAGAAAAAAATACAAAACACTAAAATGCAGCGTTTTACTTAGTCTTGACACTTCAATCGATTTTGCTGATGAAACTATGAATCGTGGGCGGTCGCAGTGAAGATTTTCGTTTCTGTCGCTCGCTATTTCTCAAAGTTTGCAACATTCGATGAACTTTGCGGATAAATTGCAAGTTATCTTCCGGGTCTTCACCTACAGATTACGGACATAATTTTCAGAGCTTGAATTCGTTGTTCCGGAGACAAAAGTCCTTATCCTCACTGATGGGTTCTGGATGGCAACTTCGCACTCCAAGTACCAAAATGGAATATATTTTCTGTAATTCAAAATTGCTTCGACATTATTTGCGTGACTGAGAGCCAGTCACGCAGATGTTTTGGCGTACGCAGAAAAATTGGTGATATCCGATATATCCTGATATCCGATTCGACAGGTGATTCTAGGCAGTATCGGTTATCAGAGTAGGCACGGTATATCCAGATCAAATGAGGGATCAAAGATATTGTTGAAAGAGGGAAGATCCGAGAAATCTTGAATTGAATAGGAATTATAGAGAATAGGTTCCTACAATGCTTGTTAAAGCGAAGTCATTATGTTTCTAACAAAGCAATCTTACTCTGGTGTCTGTAACGTAGAGGTCGAGATCTGAGACAGTACCATGAGTCTCTTCAAGACACGCTGTAACATTACTTGGCTCAGCGATGAATGCAGCCAAGCACTCAGATATGCCCACTATCAGGAAGACAGTCGCTGGGCCAACCCTTCCAGGCACGCAGCCCATAGTAAATGTCATGACGGTGATACTATTAATATCACCTTTCACACAGCAGTATTGTGACGATTTTGAACACAGTGGACAGTGGCCCATAACGTCATAACCCCAACTGTCATTTTTTGCGTGTCGGAATTTTTCGCAAAATATACCGGAGTTTTTTCTGGAAATGAAGTCTGTCTCGATTTTTCTGCGAGGAGATTACGTCTGCCTGTTTCTATGATCGGTCTCTCTTGCTTTCGGCGCCGTCCATCGTAGCCATCGACTTCTCTTTGGAAGTTGTCTCATAATGCTGGCACAATTTCTCTTGTTGAAAACAGATTTCCGAGCGATGGAAGAACTCGGTGCGATGATCGACTGTTTGATGATCCATTTGAGCTTTCTGAGGAGCCTGCTGATCGTTTTTTTATGAATGTCAAACACAATAGGTCTCAATTGGGATGCCTTCGTAGAATGTGGTTTCTAATGCTGTCAAAATCGCATTTGAGATGATAATGGCAACATCAAAGAAAAACCAATCAGAAAATATATTGCTTAACAAAATCCATATTGTAGTCCATCATTAGCCTTGATACAACTGAATGTGAGTTTCATTCAGCGCTCACACAAATGAAAAAGCAGCAAATTGGATCAGGAAACGTATGGCAAATTTTAGAAACATTTTCCAATATCAATCGAAGGAACAGCAACGGAATGAATCAAGTTTAAAGGAAAGTAAAGATGGAAACGTTTATTTCTCGATATAGTTGCGGAGTTTGCCAATCGACTGGAATCCGGCGAACATGCCTGCAAACATTGATAGCATGGCTTTTAACCTGTCGGAAAGGCCACCAAATCCGAATCCGAACATCATGGCAGACATTGAAAATAGGAACATTATCTGAGCGATTTTGAAGATCTTCTGAGAGAGAGCGGACTCGGACGGATTGGCGGAAGGTATGCAAAAAGGAAATACCATAACGCATAGGATCATCATTAGGTCCCTAAACAGGAATCAAATTTCGAAACCGGAAGAAAATTGCCGAAAAAGTTTCTACCAGAGATCTTCGTCAAAGAAGCCTTGATCGTTGCTAACAAAGAAAGAGGTCGAGAAGACAGCCGTCAATACGACCAAGAAAAGCGATGCGATGTTGTTAGTTGCGTCTGGTAAACAGAGGCAGAAAATTTCAGCATTTGTTACGTTACAGACCTTTTACCACCGTGATTCTGATAAATCGGGTCTCTACTTCATGAGCGCCCAGTTCAATATCTGATTGAAAACGTTACTATATGATGGGAAATGAAAGGCAGTTACGGACCTGTATTGGAGCCGAGCCGAGAAAATCCATTGGATTGATGGACAGCATTGGTTTTACCAGACAGGGCGCCTGAGACATGAAGGTCAGCGTTTGTAAGCGTGGAGATGAAGGTTACAGACCAGAGGCGATCAGGGCCAGAGCAAGAGCGAATACGACGATGGATCGGATAGACATCGTGTTAAGACAACAATACAAATGAGAAGAGGTACTAAGTCGAGCGGAAGTCCGCGGCAATCCAAGACCCGGATGAGACAATTGACTGAGGCAGATTCAAATCTCATCCGTCATGACTCTGTATAAAATTCAATTCGATTTCATTGTCTTTTGTGATTCGGCTGATTTTTCGGCGACGTCTTTAAAAGCGGTATTTGTATAATTATATCTGAATTGAAGGGTGGCTTGCTGGATGATTGAAAGAGAATCTGTGAATAGAAGGATCTTCCGATCATCAAGTTCTATAAGAAAAACTGTATCTAGACCAGTTTGTATTGTTTAAATTTCAGTTTCGTATCTCGAGACGGGGTTTTTGATATTCAGGGCGGCTCTGATTGGGTGTTCAGATATCTGGTCGGAAACTTCATATTTGGAGATTTGTACGATCGCAGGAACTCGCATTCTCTTCTACCTTTCTCTTCTACTTGATTTCTTGTGAGACTTCCATCGGTCCAAATACCAATTTGGTTTGTTCTAGAATGAGTTCTCTGATTTGGTGATTTTTCATGTAAATCTCAGTCCTCAAGGTTCTCAGAATCGATATGTCCTGTGCGTGGTTTTTTAGAATCAAAAGTGCTTCTGCATATATCGAGGTCGAGGTACAATCGGCAGCAATTTTGTCTTAAAAAATGGTGAGTCTCGAGATTCGTATCATAATGGAAAGGTCCAATGGTTTGTTTGATCGCTAATTCGCCTTCCAATACATGCAATTTAGTAATTGAAAATGCCTCCAATGAATGCATGAAATGCTTGGTGGAAGATGTGCTCATGTATTCTCTATTCTAACAGACTTTTGATTAACAAACAGCGTTTGTAGATTTCTTTCGCAAAATTTCACGTTCGGATTAGGACGGTAGAGCTGTTTGTCTCCTTGTTTGTAATCATGTCAATGAGCTGTACAAGATCGCAGGGATCATGCTCATGAAACTGACGTTTGTTTGTCAGCATTGATCCTGACTGTATCTTTGACAGTCCAATCATTTCACCCAGCTGGCTTCTGAATGTAATGTTTAAGTGTTCTTTCTCAGATTCAATCGCCCAACCTATCGTATCATCTACAGATGTGTTTGCAAGTCTCGAGTTTAGAACTTCGATGGATGCCGTACATACATATGTGCCATAAGAGTTACCGTCAAGCTGGACCCCTGGCGGATGCCATTTTAGTTTAGTCTCATATCATCTGTGATATACTGTGAATGTTCTTTCTGTTAGCCAGTCGTACACTATTTTTATCAGGTATGCGGGAATGTCTGATTTCAAAAAGTTTTCAACTAAAACGTGTTTGGGTATGCGGCCATAAACTTTGGTGAAATCTTATAAGATTGTTCCGAATTGTTGGTTGTTCCCTGCTGCAGTTCCAGCATAGTGGAAAAAGCTCCTCAATGCTTGCGACGTTGAGTGTCCTGGTTTAACATCCAAACTAGGTCCGGTGCAAGTTTGTATTCTACAATGTTTTGCATTCGATTCTATATCATTTATTTTATTAATTGAGATTAACTCGGAAGTAAACGGATTGGTCAGTATTCCCAGGGCTTTGGTTTGAGTAGAGGAATTACGCGAGGTCGGGTTAGCTCAGGTTGGAATTTTGCTTCTGAAAATACTTGGCTGCTGATGGCATTGATCAGCATCATCGTAAACATCGTGGTCTTCGCACGCGAGTTTGTACTTTTCGATGATTTCATATTTGCCTATCTCATGGCTTGTTTGGCTCAGAAATGGCGAATTGTGAATTCTTCTTTGGTCATTATCCTATATTCGAGAATTTCTGGAGATTTTTTTTTAATTCCGCTCTCTCTTATCTGCAGGTTTGACGTCATTTTGTCCAAAAGTCTTTTCGAGCTTTTATGCGATCTCCTCTGCGTCCGTGCTGACTAGTTCAAGATGGATTTGGCTTTGTCGTACTTTTTTGCTGACTGTTTTTGTTTGAGGATTCTGTAGAATTCTGCACATCGCTTTTCTAATTGATGTGTCCTGTGTTTTATTGGTTTACGCTGTATCGTTTTATATGCTACCGTTTCAAGATCTCATTGATTTTGCGTAGAGTATCACGTTGGCTGTCAGTCTGGTTTATGCCAGTCTAAAATTCTTTCGAGTTTTTCTAAATCGACCCTGCTACGTGTGCGACTCCCTCTGCATACTATCAACAGTACAATATTCTGTGTTTATTGAAAGCGTATTCGGCGGATTCTTACACTACTTGGACATGTTACCCAAGGGTGGGTTGACTTCACCTTCTTCCGCTGATGCTGATTTCCATGCAGCTTTGCTCGGCTGACCTATTGTTTAGATCCTGTTTTTGTCCTGCCCTTTGTTCTGACTTTCACAGGATTTTTTATAATTTCCGATCCTACATCGTTTGCGGGGTATTTACAAAGCGACATCAATTCAGAAACCTTTTCTCCTCAGTCGATTCTTTGTCCGCATTGCTCTGCCTTGCCCCATATAAACAGCTATTAGTGTTCTCAGTCAGAATCTTAGAGACAAAATCTTAATCCCTCCGTTGGTTGAACATTGATAATGACAAGACAGTTGATTTAAATCGCGAAACGCGCAAATTAGATGTCGAGAATCTCTGCCGTTTGGTGCTTCAAAGAGACAAAGACACAGAAAGGTGAGCGGAATGAGACCTTCCGTGTGTATTCGAAAATAAGAATGAATCAAAAAGGGAGAGAGAGAATCACGGGAGCAACAAGTGTCTTGTCTGCGGACAAGACAGTGCGCGATGGCCATGTCAGGAGGCCGCGGCCAGTCTTGAACGACCACGGCGTGAGACTGGTCGCAAACCACCGCGACCGTTACTTCGGGAGGCCGCGCCATGCTGTCGGGGCACGACATAATCACCCCCCGAATGAGATGCCGGTTGGTTGCGGAGACGTGCCCAATAATCGGCAATGACCTGGACATCATTAAAGTTCGTTGCAGGTTCCCAGGAATCTTCATCCGGGGCGAGGTGCTTCCATCGTACAAGGTACTGTCGTTTGGATGGGGTGCCACGGTGCGATAAGATCTTGTCAACGATAAAAGATAAGGGGTCATGACGCGGGTCGCGCGAAACCAACTTCAACTGTGACGGGGCGACACTGCGAGAAAACAACGTTTGATCATTGTCCAGTAGCTGATAACTACCTCCCTTCGTTCGTCGGAGTACCTTAAACGGACCTTCAAGTAGGGGCGGTTTTTGTCCGAGCGCGTAGGATCCATCACCATGACGTAGCTGCCGGCGGGAAAAGGTTCTTTGAGAATACGATGCGTTTTAGCAAACGATACAATAGCTCGCGAAGCGCGTCCAAATTCTCGGTCAGAAATAGCGGGAAACAAAATGTCGGAAAACCAGCGCAATCGCTCTTTCACAAGATTGAAGTCCGAGCTAGGCGACGATATCTGGTCAGAAGAATAATCGTCGAAGGGATTTAGCTTCCGGCCGAACATGACGCTGAAAGCAGCGGATCCATGAATGGAAGCAACTCTGGCGTTCATAAACAGCTGCACAACGGGAACATAGCGGTCCCACTGTCGATCTTCACTCTCGAGGAGTTTCCGGATGGCACGGCATGAGGTCTGTACAGTGCGTTCAGCCAAACCATTTGCACGTGGGTGATACTTCTTTGAGAGGCGGTGATCGATGCCAACTTCCTTCGTCATCAGTTGCATAAGTTGATTGACGAACTCCGAGCCATTGTCAGACTGAACGATGCGAGGGAAACCGAAATCACAAAAAATCATAAAAAATGCCTTGGAAACGGAGGTAACTGATTTGTCAGGAAGAGCACGCAAGAAGCAGAATCGGGTATGTACGCAGAAAACCACGAGAAGAACATTGTTGCCCAACGCCGAAAGATGGAAATGATAAGGCGGAGTCGATCGCGATGTGAACCATGGGTTGATTTGCGGTATTTGGGGTCAACGGGTGGAAACCTTGATGAACAATGGTGTAGCGCTGACAAGGAACACAACGACGAAGTGCCTCTTCAACATCGTGCCGCATGGAGGGCCAGGCAATCCCGTTGTCGCGGAGGCGTGCCAAAGTGGCTTTGACACCAAAGTGACCATGGAGGTGTGCGTTCTCGATGACTTCCTGGCGTCGTTCCATCGGCACGGACATATGTATAGACTGTATCGTAGCAGAGCGATCGGAAGGAAACAAACGCGACAGGGTGTCCGGGAGAACGTTCATAACTCCGGGTCTGTGAATGATTTTGAAGTCATAACTAAGAATAACGTCAATCCAGTTAACCAATAAAGGAGAAGGATCCTTTGTGAGAACAGAAAGGATAAAGCCCGATGGTCAGAATATAGCGTGAAGTGCCGGCCCCATAAAAAGTAGTGGAACCGTTTTAGTGCGAAAACAACTCCGAACATTTCTTTTTTCGAAGCTGAATACTTTCGTTCGGATGCATGAAGCGCGCGCGCCGCAAAAAGAATATACCGTCTGTTCTCTGTGATGTCGTCAGCAGAATCGCCTATCAGCTGATTCAGAGCGGCGCCTATTCCAACATCAGACGCGTCCGTCGCTACCTTGAATGCTTGTTCAAAGTCCGGAAAATGCAGAAAAATGCCGTGACGGAGAATGTCTTTCAAGCCGCTGAATGCCTGCCGACGTTCGGACGACCAGTCGGAGTCGCCAATGTGTGGTAATTTCCGCATTGACTCTAGTGGAGCCGCAACCGTCGAGTAACAGGGAATAAAGTCCCTGAAATAATTGATCAATCCCAGGTAGCGCTCCATTTGGTTACCGCTGGTAGGCGGAGGCCAATTGTCGACATCCACTAATTTGCGCCTGTCCACGGAGATGCCGTCTTTTGTGAACTTGTGGCCCAGAAGATGAAGCGAAGGTCTGAAAAAGTGAGACTTCTTCAGGTTTACTCGTAGATTAGCAGCAGTTAATCGGTCCAAAGTGTCGATCAAATCTTCGAGGTGTTCCTCCGGAGAGCTCGAGCCAACTGGTATATCGTCAAGAAAGGGGATTGCAGCTGTCGAACCTTCAAGAACACGTTTCATGGTGCGCTGTAACACAGATGATGTCGGAGTCAACCCGAAGGGCGTTCCAACGAACATAAGATGCCGTCCTTGCCAAGTAAACGAAAGCTTTTCGCGATGCGGCTCATGAACTGGAAGCTGTAAAAAACTTTGTTCTAAATCCATCGCACTGAAGATACATTTGCCTGTGAGGAACTGGAAAATTTCTGATACGAGAGGTAGGGGGTACCTGTCTGGCAACAGTAGAGCGTTGAGAGCTCTGGGTCTATGCAAACCCGCTTCAGTTTCTTTTCGCCAGTGACATCGTCCCTCTTCAGAGCAACTAACAGTGGAAGGTTCCATTGACACCCTCGGGGGGCGTCCGTGACCTTTCCGTTCTGTATCCATTCCCTCACTTGATCGTCAACGACCGTCTTCGCATGATGAGGTATGGGATACTGCCGACGATAAACTGGCTGGTTCTGGCCCGTCTCGAGGTGAACAACGGCCTCCTGTAACGAACAGAAACTGTTAAGTGGTATAGCTTGGTTGCGCCGGATAGCGTGAAAAAGCCGTGGATGCGAGGCTAGCGGATGGGGTTCAGCGTTCTGGTGAATCTCCGCGAGTGGTGGAGTAACATCCTCAGGTGGGGAGGTCTGAGAGGCAGTCACGGAGTGCGGCAGCTGGAGGCCGCATATTCCGATGCCGAGGCGACGCTGGAGATCCCGCCCTATAATGAACAGAGATACCCCAGGAGGATCACCAATGTCGAATTCAAAAGAAAACTCATGGGACCCGTAAGTGACAGGAACGCGCGTCATGCCCGGTCGAGGGGCAAAACTTCCTTTGACGCCGAGGGAGATCAGCTGACCTGGCTGTGGTCCTCTGAGAGTCTCCTGCGTTCCCGGCGAAAACGTCTAGGAACACGAAGCGATGGAATTGGAGGCTCCAGTGTCCACATAAGCCAGAGTTTCTTGTCCGTCCAAAGCGATTGCGGTGAAGATCGCAGTCGAGCAGTCAATGTGTTTCCCTTTGATGCCGCAGATGACTCCGCGCTATGAAAAGATTCAACATTGTCGAAAAGCCGATGAAATCCGTCCACGGAGTATGAATTGCACGATAGCTGATCTTCGTCGACTTCTTCAATATATGCTTCCTGAACACAATGATTAGTAGCAACATAAATTGCGGATGACGATGATTTTTAAGCTGTGCAGCTCCGGATGGTGCAGGGGCAGTACAATTCCTTGCCAGGTGACCTAACTGTTGACATCGATAGCACGTCAGATTCGCTGTCGTGGTGCTTGGAACAGGTTTCGTGTCCGCGCCCTCAGCCTTCAACTTCCTACAGTCCTTGGACTCGTGGCCTCCAAGTCCATGTAATGAACAGTAGAGATGCTGCTTGACGGAGTTTTCCCGATTTGATTGCGCGCTGTCGTGCTGTGATGAACCATTGGTCGGACTTTTAGTGGAAATGTGCTGATTCGGCCTCGTGGTTCCGCGATCTGCCGAACAATAAAGAGTGAGAGCATTCATGATCTTGCGGACAGTGTTGATCTTTTCCGGGTTGGCAGCTTTGATAGAGTAAAGCCAGTTGACTGCTGACCGAGGCAGCTGCGAGATGAATTCCGTCGTGAAAACGAGAGCGTGGTCCGGATTCTTGTCGGCGCGTTTCATTTTGGCAAGATAGCTGTCGGCAAACGCCATTAATGGTTCGCCTTGAGATCGCTGGCAGTGCACTAGATCATGCTCAAAGTAGTGCCTTATGTCCTCGCTGACGAAGTGTTTCAGGAAGAGTTCCCGAGTCTGGGCCCAGGAGAATCTTGCCGACAAGATTTTCAAAAACCCAATCCCCCTCTAGACGGTCGCAACACGCAGCCAGTGCCTCCGGGAAGCGGTCTAATGGATACCCGTCCGCTGTGAGACTCCTTTCGAACTCGGATAGAAAGTCTTCTGCAGAGCCCGGGTCCTGAGATAGCGGTCGCTTGAACCTTGGCAGCCCTGAGGGAAGCCGAGCGTGGTTATGTTGAACGCTGGTGGTGCTGGGTTCTGCGGATGCTGACAGGATGACAGCCGCCTGTGACGTCGGAGGCTGCTGAACCTGAAGCTGGATGGGAGCCATGAGGGCGTGACTACGCTTCGCAGCGTCCAGTCGTATCTCTGCTGTAGCAATCAACTCGATCAGATTGCTGATTCGCGCGTCCAGTTTGCGTTGGTTGGTGGAAGACATAGCGCTGTAGTCCTCTCCGTACAATGATTCTAGTTCGACATTGTAGTTCACAATTGTCTGCTGGAGAATCTCGATTCGCCGTGAGACAGTGGCCCGAACATCCTCCATGTTGGGCGCGGGACGGTCCTGCTGCCCGTTTGACAGTGCGGCCGTATCGCTTGAGCCTTCGCTGGCCATGTCCAGAAGGTCAGGGACTCGCTCAAAAAAAATGTGGTGCTTCAAAGAGACAAAGACACAGAAACGTGAGCGGAATGAGACCTTCCGTGTGTATTCGAAAATAAGAATGAATCAAAAAGGGAGAGAGAGAATCACGGGAGCAACAGCAAACTAGTAGAGGCTACAGACTTCAGTGTCTTGTCTGCGGACAAGACAGTGCGCGATGGCCATGTCAGGAGGCCGCGGCCAGTCTTGAACGACCACGGCGTGAGACTGGTCGCAAACCACCGCGACCGTTACTTCGGGAGGCCGCGCCATGCTGTCGGGGCACGACATGCCGTGCCAGATTTGTTTCCGGCAGGAACACTTTGCGGCTTCCATACAATCGTTTGACTAAACACGAACGCCCACTTTTCTTGCTTTGCTTTCAGCACGTTAAGGTAAGCGGCTGCTTCAACTCGTTCGTCTTCCATTGCTCTAAGCTGTGATGTCATGCCCATTGAGCGTGACAGTACTCGCAGCCGCCCAG
>RBZT01000424.1:2675-116089 GCA_003693705.1 Polymyxa betae
AGAGAAGGTGTTGGCGGCTGTGGTGATGCTGGTGGCTGGGTTGGCGCTGGCGACGTCTGTGGTGGCTGTGCAGTTGGAGGCGACGTTCGAGGCTCTCGGATGGGAATTGGCGGCATCTGCGTTGGAGACGTCGGCGGCAATTCGGGCGTTGCCATTGGAGCCGTTTCAGACTCTTCTGGACTTTCCGGCGACAGCGGTGGCTCAGTCAGCACAATTCGTGTTGGCTCGGGAGGTGGTGATCTTGGAGTTCGAGCTGTTGAGACTGGGACCGGGATCGGGAGTGGCGGGGATACGTCAAACTGCAGGTTGGAGGCGTTGCGGAAAGAGAGATGCAGCTGATCGGCCTAGACATAATGGTCATCAATATGTGACTTAACCCAGATGAGATGGAACGTACCTGAGGAGGAACTGAAGCCGGTGACGGCAGTATGGGGGGAGATGGTGCCTCAGGCTGGCGCTGGATGGCCTGAGGCGGCGCACTGATTGGCGTTGGTGATAGAACAGGTGGACGTGTTGGAGGTGATGGAGTGATTATTATGGGTCCAACAATAATAGGAGGTGTCGGAGCTGGAGTTACTGGGATCATTATAGGAGATGTTGGCATAGGACGTATGGCGATTGGTGTTGGCGATGGGGCTGGCGATACAGGGCTGGGCGACGGCGGCGACGTCGGTCCCGATGGCAACAGGCTTGGCGCCGGGTAGACGGTGATGGTCGGTGGCGGTGACGAAGGCAACGGCGATGGTGACGGCGCCAATGTGTTGACCGCCGGCATAATCGAGCCATTAGGCCCTGGCAACGGCTGGAAACAGATCGGCTTGCCTCTGCAGAGATCAACACGAATCGTACTACATAGGATGGTATGGCTTACTGAAGATTGGGGTTCTGATCTATTAGAAATCGGGGAATGATGGCCAGGTACTGTCCATCGCAACTGGGGACACGTACAGTATTGGGGGCCGATGTCGGCGGCGTCTGTCCTAAGACGACGGCGACGACAACGAGCAGCAATGGTGCGGCTCGAATTAGCATTACGGAAAGTAATCTAGGCGATTATCGGGCAAGATTCTGGTTCCGGAAAGATTGTTACCAAACGGACCGGAGCGCTCTGCTCCATATTTTCGGTATCGCAACGCATTGCCTCATTCTTGCGTTTGGCGTCCGATCGTAGCGTTTTCAAGTAGAAAAATGGCAACAATCACCTGACTGACGAAATATCTGCAAACAATGGCGTCTCAACTATGGTTGGTTTATTAAGACATGACCGATTTGTATACAACTTGGCATTATCGTTATGTAATAGCCATATCCTGTTTGTTAGCATAATTTCAACACAAAGACAATATCATCCGACGATACCTTATTGGAGAAAGCTTTACCGCTTCTTTAAATTATCTTCTCAAAGTTTTCCAAAGTTTGAACCTTGAGTCACCATCCTACAGCTACCATTTACATCTGAAACGGAATCTAGCGTGAAGCTTCCATTCTAATCTTCGAAAACCAACTGATAATGCAGTACAAGATATGGCAACTTCTAGCCGTGCTCTTGTTAGTCATGGTCGGATATGGCTCTGCTGGACATCATAGTCATAGTTCACATCATGGTCATATCGATTCAGATAACCACTATGGTCACCATGGGCACCATGGGCATCATGGCCACCACGGGCACCATGGGCATTGAGTTAACGTTGTTCTTACAATCGATGTTGATCAAATCTCATGCTCAGTGTTTACACAGTCATACGTTTTTCAAATGATCATCATTGGCACCATCATCATACAAGTTCACAACTGACAACTTTTGAGCGCAGCCCATATACACTGTAAAGATCTGCAACAAGAAGCTTATTTCATCTGTGCGAGATAAAAAGTAAATCTGTTGGTCAAAAGCGGTTAGATTTTAGTGCTCATGAGTAAGTTTCGTGCTGCGAGGCGACATATGAACGAGCTTGGCTGGAGGGCGTTCATGGCTCTGGCGATTAACTGCAGGATCATGGGATTTCTTTCCGCTCAAATGATCGTTGTCCTCATAGTGGGAGACCTTAGGTGGTAGCTCGCAGCCTTGAACTGGGTCATGGTGATATGGGTGGTGTCGATGAGCTGGGTGACGAGCGCCTCCTGCCATTCTAGCTTTGCCTGCCATTGTAACAGATTTGGAATGAGCAACGAACTGGGTTATTGACGCGTGCCACCAAAGCCGAAGTCAAGATGAATATATATATGTGTTGTATGGATTAGAGAACAATCAGCCCCAAGCATTCGCCAGACAGTAATAAATTTGCAGCTCGTTATTGACGGCGTGACAATCGAACAAGTCGCCAATGAGCAGGTCAGGTGCCGGGCAGAATACAGCCGAACAGTAAAGGAAGAGACTATCTTGCGGTTGACATCGTAGTTGAGATCGAACGAATTGAAGAACCGAGGAGAAGGGCGATTGACGTGAGACCCGAATCTTGGACGATTTCAGGATGGGCGTGTTCGGTCCCGAACGTAAATGAATGACGACTATTTGAGTATTGATTGATAACTAAGTGACAATGATGATGGCCGGTTTACCTTTATCAATGCTACTACTGTCCATGTGAGGCCGATATCATATTGGAAATGGCCGATTAAAGGCCGCTCTCCCTCAGTACCGTAACAGGTTCTGTAATCTAATCAACGACCGAATATCTCAACAGTGGGCAGTTCCGCAGGATTGGATTTATATTTTGAAACATGTTACGAAACATAGACGACAGAATCTAACAGAAAAACAAATGGTATATTAGCTCGTCTCAAGCCATTCACCAAATTCTTCTATGCGTTTCTTTTGCTCGTCTTCAGTTTCGTCGACTTTGTAATTTGTCACACCATCAAAGAATTCGCAAACGATTCGCTTGGCTCCAAACCAGCGGCCATTTAGGGATTCAATACACCGTTCGGCTCCAGCAGCATCTCTAAACTTGACGCAAACCGCACCGATCGGGCTCCCCTATACAGATTCAGCAATTAAGGCTTAACGCATAAAGAGATGACCAAAGCGAACCCGGAATACGGTAAGCTTGTCAATAGGACCACCAATTTTTTGGCATTCCAATCCGATTTCTTCTTCGAGCTGTTCATAGAAGTTATCTTCTCCAACAGCCTCATCCGGATGGAACATATTCTTCAAAACGATAATACGAAGACCAGCAGATCTATTCGGATCCTCATCCCAACCAACCAATGCTTGGACTTTGGCTTGTTTGACACGCCTCATTACGGCTGCTTGTGCAGGCGGCAGCTTGGGTTTTTTCATGTCAGGATCAATGGACTTGAACTTGGCCTGCAGAGGTCTAAGCGTAGATCGGAAAAGTCGAGAGTTGCAACCTTCTCAACATGAACTTTTAAATCTGGACGAATCATGGAATCGTGTAAGACATCAATAGCTGTCTGAGCTGACAGCGGCTATAGCACCTGTCAATAATACGGAAAACACAGAGACAACGGATAACCTGGAAATAATGAACAATGGCATCGCCCTTTGGAGCCCCGGTATCGTCAGTATAAACTTTAACCATTGGCTCCTTCGTCTCAATATCTTCCTTAATGATGCCAACAGTCTTGAAATGAGCATAAACTTCGTCTTTCGATAAATCAGCAAACTGTCCAGTCTGAGGGTCACGCTCCCAGGTAATATAAACCGAAGAATTAGGTGGTTTCTTCTTGGCACGCTTGCGTTTCTGTCGATCACAAAAACACAGAGTTGGTTATGAACCCTTCACAAGCTAATTCGAATCCAGATTCCAAAAATGAAACCAGAAGAATCAGCATAAAGCGATAATATTGTAAACCTTGGCTGCTTTTCGTTCCTTAACGGTCGATAATGGCTCCCAATCCTTCGACGACGGGCCGAAAACAAGCGTCTCATCCGGCATGGACTCCAACACCTCCCAGGACACCGGCTCGCCTTCTTTATCATCACTTTTGAACTTCCATATGGGTTCAGCCTGCGGATTGGCCGCCAGGGGCGCAACGGCGGATTCGGTCTCAGTTTTCATTACGAGATGGGACTACGGGATCGAGTATGGGAGCGCTACCTACCTGGTGTCCAAGCTCCACTACGGATTTTTTCCAATTTTTCTTCAATTTGTCTTGAAAGATTTTATTTTTTTTTTGTTTGTAGGTATGTATGCATACCAAAGTGAACTGCATTGTGAAGTGCATTTGCTCTCCAGTCTTGATCAATATTGAATACAGAGAGAATTGCAACATAAAACGGTCTCAAAAAACACAGTAATTCCTCAGAAAATTAGCTTGAAGCGTTTATTCCTAAACTTGCCAGCTGAAAAAGGAGCCGGGCAATTTTCAAACCCCCGCTGGCTGATGGCTCTACCCTGTCTATGTAATCGCTGGCGGTCTTGCCATCAAGCGCTTCGAATAGAGGGACCGGAATGATATGACTGCCTTCGATCTTGATCTGACTGACAGCAATCTTGAACAACGCTCGAATAGCGCTTTGTAGCTTCACTGGCTTGGTATTATAGCTCAGATATGATAGAACAGGATCCACCCACCCTCCCTGTTGCTCTTCGGCCGGAAAGTAAATCATGCCTGAACATCTCGATCAGTTACATACATACATCACTCGCTATAACGATATGTCTAACAAACGAGAATCTCCCTCGGTCGTGTTTTAGAGGTTAGTCTTTCTATGTAATTCTGGAGGTCATCTTTAAACATACGAACGAAATGCTTCATCCCCCAGCAATGTTCAGGCTCATTAAGTAGGTCTTCAGCTGAATTGAAATGTATTAGTAAGCTCATGTTATATTTTGTAGCAAGCGTTGAACTTAGAGCTACCTAGAATACACAAATGAACAAAAAATTGCTAACTAGAGTTCTGATAGCAAACGCTTACATCATTTCCTCCAACCGATACAACAAGAATATCTTCACGACGGAGATTATCTTGAATAAATCGGTCTTGTTGGTTTAGTTGTTTCCGTCTTGATCGCAAAGTTGATTCTTCAACTGCTGCATTTATAGTCACTATTCGATGCTGTTCTCCTAAAACATTCAAATGGTAGCTAATATCAGCTACCATAACCGGAGGAGTTAAAATCTCTTTATATGGTCCAAAGGCCGGCTTTCGACGGCCGTCCCCGCGAATCCAAAATTTGTTATCCAACGACGAGTCACCAGCTAGGAAGATGACTGACGATGCTTGAGGTCCAATCGACTGATAAACCAGTTCGAGATCAGCGACGTCGTGACCATGATAGGACTCAACTAAGTGATAAAAGCGTGATGAATCTAGTGATAGATTCATCGACAGACTGATATGACACCCGAGCAGAATAACGGCAATATAAAAAAGCACCGTTGCATTCATCGGTTGATTTCATAAACTCAGGTCTGCACAGAGATCAAAAGAGTTGCATATGAGACTGTAGATTTTGAGTGTCAAGAACTGAACATGCGCCAAAAGCTAACTTTACGGAAAAGACATGAAATGGCAAAACGAGATCAAATTTTATTCTACATCGTTGTTCTGAGCTAGTTCTTTCAGCCTTCTTTCAACGTCCGCAGCCTGCAGAAACAATTAGACCTTTAGTAGGAAAAGTTTGAAAAACTGACCTTGTCTTTTGGATTCACAATCAAACTGATTCCAGTTATAAATGAAATACAAAAAATGGCCCAGATGAATATGCTATTCGCCCATATGACTCGGAAGAACCTCAAATAGAAAACCTGGGTCCCGAATATCGACCTGACATCTGTATTTCGAGCGTATATTTTGAAGCTCAGCACACAGAACTACATCGGATTAAGCCTGATATTGCTGGTAAAGATGAAAAACCGACCTGAACAACCGGGATCGTACAGATTAATATAATCCAAGTATTGAAAATGAATGCATTCATCATCGTATTGCCAAGCTCCATTGGGTAGATTTTCATCAGCCAAGGAACTCGTAGCCCAACCCTAAATGTGCCTTTGATAGCACAGAGAACCAAATAGAACGAGTACACGCCGAACGCCACCACACCGAACAAAGAGAAGCCTGGTATCCCTGTATCCAACTCCACGAACATAGTATTGAGGAACGGGTCACCATCTTTTGGCAGAACGTAGTAGCAGATATGGATAAACCACGTCACCGTTAATATAATTCTGAATACGAGATTGAGTCTTCATGGGAATCAACTGGCAAACAACAACAACAACAACAGGAAGAAATATGAGAGGAGAATTGCAGATAAAACCAAATGTAAACACTTGTCATAGTAACGTTTCCCGCTCCGAAGTCAGAAAAAAAACAGAAGTGATACCCTATGAGCCCAAAGAGAAGCATAGAGAAGTACCAGACAGGATTCCCTCCTTTCTGATAATATGACTCCTCTAGAAGGCGTTTCTCCTTCTTGAGGGCGTGAAGTTCGGCTTCGAGTCGATTCTGTGTTGCCCTGTCGTTACGACGATTCTTTCGGGTGTTGGCTCGATCGAGGTCAGCTTTGCCTTTCTGCAACTCTAGGGCCATTGCCAGCAAGCCACCGGCTTTCTTCCCGATGGCGATCTTCTGCTTGGCGAATTCGATGGCAGTCATCGGGATGGGTCGCGTTCGAAACTCATTAATCATATCGAAAGGCAGCGAGATGAAGCCGATTCCACAGAATACTGTAAAGAAAAACCATCCTAAAAACGCCAGCATGGCAGAACAAAACACCAAGAAGGAAACTTGCATAGACCACTGCACATTGGTCGAATTGCAAACGTCCTAAACGATCGTGAAAAGCATGCTTCTAAATGGGTTTAGACCTACAGTAGACTTTGCGGATAAACTGCCTTTCAGAGGGCATTTGAGGCTGTTGAAATTTGATCGGGAGGTATCGCTGATGGGCCACGATGATGAAAGCTGACTAACATCGCGATCGATGAGCGTCAGTGGAATCTCGGCGGTGTCGAAGAAGAGCTTCATGAGGGCGAAGACCATCGCCAAGATGATACAACCGATCAATGTGTATTGCAAGGCAGTGCCTGCTTGTCCTCCCCAAGCTCCAACAACTCCACCGTTTCGCTCACTAAAACTGTCTCAGCATTAGGTATTATGGAGCGAGTATTCCATACGGATTGTTATCCGATTCGTAGAAGAAGAACGCGTAAGGCAGGACGATGGTGACGACGGCGATAATGCAGACGAAAATCCCCTGCCAGAGGATATCCATGCGAAGCCCACCACCGCTGCCAGCTCCATTTGCCACATCCAACGGCAGCGCTAAAATTGTCCCGAACGACAGAAACAGGCCAGAGACGACAACACCTCTTGGAAACCATGCCATATTCGCGTCGTCAGGATGCCCAAATTTGATGAGAATTAAAACACATCCGGCAAGTATGATGAACGATAAGACGACGACGGTGACAATCAGGAACCAGCTCACGCTAGACGAAGCCAAATCCAAGTTGGACGGTGACGTCGTCGTCACCATTGTGCCAGATTGATGATGGTTTTGTCAGCCCGTATGATGCTGTGATAGTTTGACACTGACAGCATGGAATCCCAATGGTACAGGTCATGAGACCGTCTGGTTCAGTGACAGAAAACGCCAAAGTTTCAGCTTCCACGACAATGCACCAATCGCTCGATGCCAACAGTGTTGTCAACGCGTTTCGCTCCTGAACCGTGATAAATTGAGAAAGATTAGAATTAGGCTGGGAGTTCGTTGTACAGCATCTTCATACCTTGATTATATTGTGACGATTCTAAGGCATCAAAAGCACTAGGGTCCCGATTTCCGATCGTGCCAGGCCGGAGCAATACCCACGATTTATAGTCCCACAGAGCGTTTCATAATGCATCTTTTGACTGGAACTTTTTCTATAAAATCATTTAGAAATAACTCTTTATCATGAATATTTAGTGTCACATTTAAAATTGTTGATTTATAAAATGGTGATTCTCTTCGTATGATAGGCGAACTTGATTTCAAGATGGAAAATTGAGTTTCAATTACAGCTGCTACAGTAATGTGACTTTATTGTTGTATTAACTCAAATGACGTTCGGTTTTGTTGAGTTTTGACGGCATACAATCCAGCTTGTTCGACTTCATTTGTGTTCATTGCCCAAGTTAAAAGCTGTGATGATACATGCTCGACTGAAGTCCATGTTGAATAATCAGCCGAGGGCATAGCCTGTCGATTTGCTGCTGTATCCAAGGTTTCAGGCATAATACAAGCGACTTTGAAATTGTAGTCGCTCTCACCCAGCGATTTTGTCTAACCAATATGAATACTGCTTTGAAAAAAAGAACAATTATTGCATTTACCAAGAAATGTACTGCATTCTTTGAGATGCCATAAGCTAAGGAATTAGATGTGGCAGAGAGGCACGAACTGGAGCCTGTTAGCATAAGTAACCCATTTGGCCGAAGTTTTTTGTCTGCAATATGCCCTGCTAGTATCGATGTCATCGTATTGACAGTGAACATATTTATAGTGTCAACGAATATCTTGGGTTCCGAGAGGCTTCCTCCAACCCTAAATGATCACCATAAGGAAGGACTTCGCTATCTTGATAGAAGATACCATGAGCCTGCAACTGAAAAGATAGCATCAACAGGTGGCAAAGAACTTAAAATCGATTCCGATACGACACTGAGACTTAAGTTGGTCTCTATAACGATGCTTTGATTGGCGGCCTGGCTAGGTTTGCGATCGACACAGATACATTTCCAATCAGCTGCCTGAAAGACTCGAACTATCGAGCTGCCAAGGGCACCACATCCGCCGATCTAACCTGGGATAAACGATATGGCTAAGTATATACAAAAACTGCTTACTACTAAGGCGCGTTTCGCCAAAGTTGAAGTCATGACAATAGAAAGGACCAATATCGTATATCAATTTATCCTTACTCTCGAAATTGCCGGCCTTTCGCTGTAGATACCGCTAATGGGAGTAAGGAAAAATTGATAAATACGATATTAATCCTTTCTATGGGGTATGGATTCTGATGATATACGATTTTGAAGAATCCGCGCTTCATAATTTAATTACAAAGAATTATTGCTAAACTTTTTTAGCAATTTAAATTACTGGATTTTTAGTGGCGGATCTCAGTCCATTTTGTCTTCCGCATTGATTCTTTCTGAAAATGTCAACCGCAATATAGATATGAAGGTGAGCAAGCTAGTCCAACATAACCAATTTATGACGGAAAAAGATGAATGTGTGAACGTATATGAGTACGAAAATGGAAAAGTACTGAAGCACAGCATGAAAATGGAATTGCTGTATTGCATTGAAACTAAAGATAAAGACCCTCAGGAAAATCTCCTTTCTTTCGGTACAATGCAATGTCTTTGGCTTTGCGAAAGTCCTCCTGGGTGACCTTCATTCGTCGCTCTCGCAGAGCTAATAAACCGGCCTCTGTGCAAATGGCTTTAACGTCAGCGCCTGATAAGTTATTTTTCGTCATGACAAATTCGTCCAGATCGACGTCGTCGGCAAGAGTCATGCGCGAAGTGTGAATGTTGAAGATACGACTGATTCAGCTATAAGTACTCAAATCAAGTACGGAAATGAATACCAACCGCTTCGTGTTATGGTCAGGCATCGGAAATTCGATCTTTCGATCAATTCGACCCGGTCGAAGAAGAGCTGGATCTAAGCTCTCAATACGATTTGTAGCCATAATAACCTTGACGTCTCCTCGTGAATCGAAACCGTCCAGCTAAAAACAATAAAGGAGAGTGGACATCAGACAAAAGAAAACGAACCTGATTCAGAAGTTCAAGCATAGTCCTTTGAATTTCACGTTCACCTCCGGAATTCGAATCATACCGCTTTGTGCCTACAGCATCAATTTCATCCATAAAAACAATAGATGGCGAGTTTTCTTCAGCAACTCGGAAAAGCTCACGAACAAGCTTAGGACCATCACCTAACAAGGTTTAGTTTCAAGTTAAAAATAAGAAACACAGCACAATACCCAGGTACTTTTGAATAAGTTCAGACCCCACAATACGAAGGAATGTGCAGCTCGTCTCATGGGCAACAGCTTTAGCGAGCAACGTTTTACCGGTTCCTGGTGGACCGTAGAAGATAACACCCTTAGGAGGCTTAATGCCGATTTCATCATAAAGCTCAGGATGCGACAAAGGAAGCTCAACAGCTTCTTTAACTTCCTAAAACAAGCATGAGCTATGAGCAAAATTACATTTGAAAGCCTACCTGAATCTGCTTATCGAGACCACCAACGTCGGAGTAAGATTCCAGTGGAGCCTTATCGACCTAGTTGATAGCTTTAAATATGCTGAAAATGATGAAGCGCCCTGCATACTTTCATAACGTTGACCATGGGATCAATTTCATCATTCATAAGGCCAACAACTGAGAGAACTTTGTTGTGTAATAAAACAGTGCAGCCAGGCTCAATTTGATCCTGGTAATAATTACATGAGTGAATCGTACATGAATGTTAAATGAACGACCTTATCAACAAAGCTCATAATCGTTACATAATATTCAGGACCAACAGCGGTCGAAACAATAGCATGATTATCATCAATAACTTCTTCTAAAGTTCCTAACATCATAGGACTACCACGAATCTCATCAACCTGGCTTTTCTCTTCGGCACTTTTCTCCTATAACGATTATAGTACCAAAATCAATCATCATCAGATACCCATTTACCTCTCGAGGTTTGATGTTCTCTTGGTTTCCAATAAACTCTTCTTCTAGTAATAGCCAATCCTTGACTCGCTCAAGACGGACCATCCTTAGCTTGCACTTTGAAAGAGGATTGACTGCAAATTTGGTCAGTTTACAATTGTGAAGAAAGAACGAATTACCGGTAGGAATTTTGGTTGGGACTTTAGATCCTTTCCTAAGTTTTTTACGACCAACTCGTGTAGGGGCTGGAGGTTCCCATTTCTTTTTTTCAGTCTACCATCCGACAAATATTAACGTTCGAAGCCGCCAATATTGGTGCAAACAAACCTTATCTTTATCTGCCCCCTTTTTATCGCCTTGTCTACCTGGAGCACCGCCCAGACCGCTTGGTGCTTGACCCATAACGATCTGCTGTCAGCAACAGAGCAAAGTCAAATAACTCAGTTAGATAAGACGAGGCAAAACAATAAGGAGCAACCCGATCCAGCCACTCGCACTTAACGCACTGAAGTTCCGAAATTTTATTGTACGCATTTTTGGTTTCTGTGCCGCTAAAAACCGAAATTCTTTCTTTGCCGATCAGCTTGAGGCCAGTGCTCGAGCGTTTGAACTTTGGATGTTGCGCTTAAAAAAGTGGCGTAGCGCTCTGAAAT
Organism: Polymyxa betae; assembly: GCA_003693705.1. NCBI lineage: Eukaryota > Endomyxa > Phytomyxea > Plasmodiophorida > Plasmodiophoridae > Polymyxa > Polymyxa betae. The sequence continues at coordinate 13,972 of RBZT01000424.1, forward strand.
TGGACCCAGAAAGCTTTGGAATCCGGCCCAAGATTGCTCTAAAGCTGTTCGTTCGGACAATTGTTGCGTCGGTCTGATAAGCATGGGTGCTCATCAATTCAATTTTGAACCCTATCAGCAAGAATGCGCTTCGCCCGATCGCCCGATACTTGCTAAAAGACAGAAGACGTTTCGTATCCCAACTGCCCCTAAAACAGTTACTCTCAAGCAGAGTTGTGTGATAACGGGAAGGCGCTGATTTTATCACTTGCAATACAACAGATTTGAAATACAGTCTTATTTGCATAAAGGCGTTATGATCTTACAGTTATGGGCCTAATCAGGGACGGAGCCAGAATCTGAAGGGACCCGGGCTAAATGTTCCTTCTCAGGAACCCAGTATGCAAAGTGTTGTATATTATAATCTTAATTTTATTGCAATGAGAATTGGCTACGACGCGTTGCCATTGTTTTGAATCTGACAATGACAGACCCCGTGCTGATCTTTGAATCATTATTCTTTTTCGATGAACAGCACCAAGGCACTCAATAAGAATTTGTATCAGACCTTATTGCGAATGCGATTTCAGAACATTTTGAGGGCAGAGAATGAGAGGCCCTAATGGCCTAATATAATTAGGAACTCACAGGTACGTGGAAATTCGTTCTGTAACCTCAAGAGTCGAAAACCAAATTTGAAATTGGTTTTATGACATGTAGGGCTAGGGTTTTAGAGTGAACGGCCTTGAAAATGGGTATACCTACACGGTAGCCCACCCCCTGTGGCTCCGTCCCTGAATTTGTCACACTTTACAAGAGATCGGAATACCATAGCCTGTCCATAGCCCTGATCCGTATATAGTGTATAATAAACACTTTACAGAGTTCACAAATTTTGGCCCCAAATTGTTAAAGTATAACAGCTGGAAAATGGTCAACTTTGATAAATTCTATAAAATCAACCATTAATCTAGCATCGATGAAATTTTGCAATCATATCAGGTACGACCCAAACCCTAGCCCGCAAAAAAGTTTGCGCGAAATTCGTGTTCTGGACCTCGCCATTGCTTGCTGGGTTTCCTGACTGTTTTAATGGCGTCCCTGGAAGAGTTCTCGATACACACGATGATACAACGTCCAATATCTGGAAAGACGATACTGAGGATGATCCCATACAGTTGAGTCATGCTCAGCTGCTCAAATTGACCAATTTTCTGTCGTACCGAAGTCGCTGGATGGAGGTTTTACGACGACGCAGTTCGTGATTTTCGAACAGTTCCAGCAATGCCTAGGTTACCTGTGTTTTTATTGTGAACTGTTTTTTACTTGGCAACCTCTTTGATGCCGTTCGAGAGAGGTTACCATCAAGTAACGTTACCAACCCTGAACCCTAAACACCAAAAATGACCTGAGGCTATTTATGGAACGATCGCTTGCGCCTCAAAGTGGGCGAACATGACGGCAGCGAAAGAGTCCAGAACAGGACTCCTCTGCACAATCGCAGTCTCGAACCCGATGTCAAAGAGCTAAATAAACACTGCTCCCTTATAGTGCATATTAGTGTATATTATGCACTATAAGGCATTTCCCCAGTCGTTGCGTGGCCCAGCAAACCTTAAACCCTACCCCGCGATTGCGAAGGCTCCCTTTGAGCTATCATAAAAAATTTTACATAGGCATGTAGAGCATTACAGGAGCAGCATCAATATAGTAATGATTGGGGCTCATGAGCTTCCTCAGAGGTTTTACAAATCGTTGAAAACGAAAAGTGCATATATGCGAATGCGGATCAGGGATAGACCATAGGTAAAATGATAAATTACGCAATTATTTGCATTTATTTACGCGCACAGCGACCAGAATTTACTGCCTACCGGTATATCAATACGGCATATCTGTTCTAAGAGAGAACCTTTAAACAATTTCTGCATTTCATTTTGCATTCCGTTATGATCCAAAATGGTTCGTATAAGCTTCGGTTCGCAGAACATTTCGAGCGTGATTCACTGAAGCTCATCGAGCTTTCTCCCGAGATGGCCCGCGAATTGTCGTCGGAAATGCAATCGCTAATTATTCGTGGAACTGCCGATGATAACGTCGTCATCGTTAATCGAAACCAAACGTAGAGTCGAACAGCATTATCAAACTCTCAACGTAACAGAAATCCTTTAGATTTAAAGTTAATCTTCTTGAGACCTCGAATACGCTGTTACTTTTGAGACCATCAGCATTGGATACCAAACTTCATGAGGTTGAAGCTGCCCCAAATCACCATTTAGAACTAGTCGAGGCTGTCCCAGACATGCAACCGCTCGTGAACAAACTTAGTCAAAATTGCATTGGTCATCACTCCTGTTATTGCAGAACTTCTTCATGATGATATTTTGTAGATGCTGACCATCTAGATGTGTTTTATTCAGAACCAGGCACCACCAACCCTCCAGGTGTTTCAATACGGGAGCTTCTGGACATGGTCCAGGCCAGTGATGAAGAGATTGAGAAAGAATTGACCAGGAGACGAGCGATTGAAGTTCAAGGTAATGCATAGTCTGTTCAATGGTTTGTTATTTGAAGAGAAATAGGATACTGGTTCAGCCTAGATATGAGACTTATAAACATAGTTCTAAGCGAGATTATTGATATTGTTCAAGCATGCTCAATGTCTATGGAACGTTTATCTTTCTTGGAGATTGCCACAGAGTAACCTGATCAGTTTGATTTTAAATATGCTGATTTCTGTTGCAAAGACTGTCGGATGCATATCCATCTTTATTGGTAAGGCATGTGTTAAGCTGTTTCTCCAAGACAGCCATTGAGGCCAACGATGCGGTATTCTGTCTCGACGAGAGATTACTAAGCCGACAGATTGCTATTCGGATCTTGCTAGAACATCCAGTAATTGTTTTGCTAATCTTGAGTTGTAGGCTGATCCCTTCTAGAAAATACCATATGTTGAATTCATGGAGAGATGGAGAATGGAACTTCCTGGTCTATTGCAAGCTGACGAGGCTTATCTAAAAGTTGACAGATTGTGTTATTAATTGCTTTGGAGCTGATAGAGTTGTTAGGGATTAGCGTACCTAGATGAAAGTTCATTTCAAAAGAATTTAGTGTATGTGATCTGGCTGATATCATCAAGCTTGCAGATTCTGACATCCCCTTAGCTACATCCCAATTGAAAAGCTTGCATTGGAACCGAAGGCACGATTCAACTTCTTGTTTGGAATTCGAACGAAATGGCCAGTTGACGACATGCTCGCATTCATTGAAGATTTAATCGCCATTGGCCATTCTTCAGAGACTATTATCATGAGACACACGAAAACAGTTCAAAAAGGCCAAATTTATGTCGCTAAAACAGTGCCAAGATAAAAACGCTTAATTGAAACTTTCTCCAGAATATTGCGATGCAAAATTGCCACAAACCAGCAGAATTGTTCGTCCGCTTCGGTATGGGGCGAGAATGTACTGATTGTACTCTGTAAGATACTTCAGTTCTGTTTCCCCAGAATTTACGTATCTTGAATTATTTGAGAGTGAGATTTTTTAGAGAATTCGGTTAGTTGGAAAATTTGAAGAACTCCGGAGCGGACTGCGCCAATGACCGTAACACTAGCTGATGCCATTCGTGCCAACTGATTGTGCACACCTCATAGATACTAACAGTCGGGATCCTCAGCTAATCATGGCATCTGCCCAGCCCGAAGTTCAGTTCAAGATCATTCTTGTCGGTGATGGTGGTGTTGGCAAGACCACCTTCGTCAAGCGCCACTTGACCGGTGAATTTGAGCGTCGTTATATCGCGACCATGGGTGTAGAAGTTCACCCTCTAAAGTTCTCGACCAATTTCGGTACTATTATCTTCAATGTCTGGGATACCGCCGGCCAGGAAAAGTAGATTACTGCTTTTATGCCCTCTGAACTTCGATCTGATCCCGCTCTGTAGATTCGGTGGTCTTCGTGATGGTTATTATATTAATGGAAACGCTGCCATCATCATGTTCGATGTCACATCTCGAGTTACCTACCAGAATGTCCCTCAATGGCACCGAGATCTGACTCGAGTGTGTGAGAACATCCCTATTGTCCTTTGTGGTAACAAGGTCGATGTTAAAGATCGTAAGGTCAAGCCCAAGGCTATCATGTTCCACCGCAAGAAGCCAAACATTCAGTAAGAGCTTTACATATCCGTTTTATGGTTATTCTCATCGCTTTGCTAGGTACTACGATGTTTCAGCCAAGTCGAACTACAACTTCGAAAAGCCTTTCCTGTGGATCGCCCGACGATTGGTCGGCAACCCGAACCTGGTATTTGTTGAACAGCCCGCTCTGCAGCCCCCAACTGCTCAGGTTGACCTCAACCTCATGGAGCAGTACAAGCAACAGTTCCAGGAGGCAAATGCTGTCCCGCTTCCAGAGGATGACGATTTTTAATTCTAATCATTTCACAAAGCTGCGGCAAAAAATAAAAGCGGTTTTAGGATGTATTCTTGGTTGAAAATGTTCTTTTTATTGAATTTCAATTCTGAGATTTGACAATGGTGTCAATTCCTCTTTCGCCATCAGTTCGATTTCATCGCCTAAAAACGCTTGTAATTCGTCAGCAACTGTTTCAATTGCTTCTTCAATAACGGAGCTTGCTGTGCTATAAAAAATATTTAGCAAATGGTTTCCGCAAAGCTGATTGCCTTACAGTTCCACCAAATGCTGAGGTAAGATACCAAAGCTTGTATGGAAGCCTTCATTCTTACTGCGAACATACTCGTGAAACTGCTGACAGCAAACTTGAGATTCTTCGAGCTTTATAGGTTTTTCGAAATCTGTAGCATCTGGCGTTGTATAACGTGATAAGATTTGCAACTCAGCTTGGGCTTCAGCCAATAACTGATTGGTTAAGCGAGCAGGTAGATTGGGCGACCGTCTTTCTGTAAACAAATTTCTTGCTATTCGATATCTTTCACGATCAAGATCTTCAACTGTGTTACCAACATCCTGGGCAGAACGGTTATCAGACCTGTAATATGTTTAACATGATAGTTGCTGGTTGATTGACGTAAGACCTCTGCGAATCGTTTGCAGATAGAATCTGTACTGTGTCCGAAAGCAATTCTTCCAAAATGTAATTAGTGAGAGCACAGACTTCCGCATTTGATAATCTCGATCGAGAGATGTCTTTACGAGTGGTCGAAGTCAAAGTTTTCTCGACTTGGTCAAGCTGATTCAACATCGATTTGGCGAAGTGGGTCGCTTGACATTCAGCATCAACCACACTGTTCGGTTGATGCATATTTTGTATCGATTGTTGCCCCGTTCGCAAGATATCCTTAATCTAAGCAGAATATTAAGAAGCCATTATAATTGAGGGAAATTTGTCGGACTCGTTTGTGTGCTGTTTTTATACTTTCTTGTCTTAGATCAGATTCAATGGAACTTTTGCGGTGCTGCTTTGCCATATCGTGTTTAATGTCGTCCAGAATGAGCTCGGCACGTTTTCTCTCTATTTCAATTTCCGATCCTTGTTTGCATGGGAAATGATCCAGCCCATCATCGAGTCCATTTTCGAATTTTTTCGCTTCAAGAGCGATTGCAGCCGATATAGCTGCTGATAATGTTGGTTTGGGTTTAGCAGCAGAACTGTCCCTCGCAAAACAGTTCTTTTCTTTCGCAGCTCGATTATTGCACAAATTAATGCTGGTAGCCGTCTTACTTGAAGCAGGAGCTGGATGAGCATGAATTTTGGTCTTCACAACGGGTCTGATAGAATCGTTGATAATAATTCCATTATTGAGGCTAAACTAACTGCTGATTTAGATGTGAATGTACGAGCCAGGGCGGATTCCCATATCGAAGCCCTAGCGCGACATCTTCCTGTGCCAGCCTTCAGAAATAAATGAAGCAGTAGAAAGCTTTAATGGCATCGGTACCTCTGACAATGGTTGATTGCAGATGCTAAATCAAACTGCAGTTGAGGTCTATGCCTTAACAACTCTCTAACTGGTTTATTTCGTTGGGATATGCCCGGGCCTGCAGCTGGTTGATGCGCGTCTACATCAATATTATCCTGTGATGTCATTACTCATAGAGCAATGAGACTGCAACTGTAACCATAGTCGTTAATGACAGCACATATTGTTGAAACCCTAAAACCCTAAACAAATTCCAGAACAGACACCAAACTAAACACAGCACGAATGAATATGATGGAATCGGCTTTCTCAAGCTTTATGATTAAATCAATCTAATTTAGTCTTGAAAGATGCTTGGCTGATAGACTCGACTTGACTACGCTGTTTAGATAGCATTCTGTAGGATACCAATAAGGAAAATACAATCACCAGCATCGGGCGAATCAATTGCAAGAGGTTGATCGTTCCGGCCCAATATGACGTTAGAGTTAGAATGCAGCACAATAGAAGAGAATGAAAGAGAATGTTTGCAGGCTTTGAGTCAATAGCTATGTTCATATGCAGTCTCGGCCAGGCAAAGGAGAGACACAGAAGTGGCGCGATCATTAAGAAGGAAAAAGTAATCGAAAGGAAACAGGATCTTGACCTTGCAGGAGTTTCTCGATGCTGATATGTGATTGATGGGTTCGGCCTGAAATGATAGTGTTTAGAAACATGCGAAAGCAAAAGCATAAATAAGTGAATTGGTAATGTATTTAAAGAATGGAGTCTCAGTCATGTTTGGGTTTAGCAATGGAGCGCCGGGAACGCAGAGCTCGGTTTCCGACAACAATGGTAAAAGGAGCAAGTACCATGAGCCATTTCGCCAAATCAAACAAAGTCATTTTGACCCAATATACAGTTAAGATAACAAAAATCGCGGCTAGATATGCATGGAACAGAAATCCCCACATTCCGGGAGCTGAAACACGAAGCCCGATACATTTCCAAGTAGGAATAAGCATAATTAAGGGTATTGCAAGAATTACAGTAAATATAAAAGACAATATCGGATGGCATCGCGATTCATTGGGACGAAAAATATGACGAATCTCAGGTTTTTTCCTATTGTAAAACATTAATGAAACCACCAAAAACGAAAAGGCATTGGTAAAGAAATCAAGAGAAACAGAGAGAACAAGTAAACAGAATGTTTACACTTACATGTGAATAAGATCAGACGCTAATCTAACAGCACCGGGTAGTCTTGCGAGGTTGATGTTTGCTTGGCAAACATTCCAGTCGATATATGTGGGAAGTTGAGGATCGCTAATAAGCAACTTTATCTGATACCTTCCTGCGAAAATGAAACAGCGACCTTTAACCCCAATTATGAAACGAAGCATAGCTCTTACCATTTCCGGGTACACGGCTAGAGAATGTGGAATGAGTATATTTCAGTTTTAACTGGTAGTTACCACTGGCTCGTTTAGTTGGAGTAAGAACAACATGCTTAATAGTGTCCAAATTCAACAATGCTACGCCAATATAGGCGATATCGTCAAGATTACTGTTCAGCTTAAAAGCAAAATGAACATGTGTGGATGGCGCTGTAATTTCCAGAACGTCGTCGCTTTCATTCGGATACGATGTCCTGAATATGAAATTTATAAAACGGCAGTGATGACCACGGCGAACCTACGTGATAGAGCTGATAGAATCTTCATGTTTAGTTGATGTCCATGCTTTAAACTGTGACAGCTCAACGACACCATTTGCAGCAGATGCAATTTTCTGTGAATCGTCGTAGCCTTGGGAATTGATTTTGTCGGAAATCTCTATTTTGCTAGCCAAATCCTGGGGCGAGATCGGCTGCAACTCAATAGCTAGGATAAAAGTGATGACGACGAATATGGCCTTCATCGCTATAATAGATAAATGTCGCTATAAAGAGAGGAGCACTTCTGGTCCCAAGCTCATCACATAGGTGATTACGCTACATCGCCAGTGATTTCTCCCGATCCGTGACATACATACATAGAAATGGCCAATGATAATTACGTGTTGGTTTTATATCAATCAGTGTAAAAGTGTATCAATAAGCCCAAAATGGCCATGATGATGATCGGGGTTACCGCTCCCATATCTATGGGAGTGATGATCGTGGCTTTCGTGAACATGATCAGAACCGAAATAGTCATGACTGCATAGGAAAGTTAATTGGGATGTTGTTGATTCTACTAGTTCCTTACTGGTCGTGATCAATATCGTCGTGGTCGTCGTCATCCTCATCGTAATGGCGGTCCATGCCCCCGAAACCCCATCCCGCTGAAAACGATCGTGAAATCATCGTCAACAGAAGCACTGCCACCAGCACAATTGGAGAGGAGAATTGCATTTGGAATTGTTTCAAACCATTCTGCAGTGACTCAGTCCCTTGATTAAAGTTCCGGAACGCTGGACATTTGAAAAGATGAATGGCGCGAAATGCTGAAAAACTTGTTTCTTTTATCTCAAAATTTATGTGAACAGCAATGTTATTCGTCCGAGAGAGACTTCAGTTGTTCATTGTTTTTGCTGTTATGAAGTCAGGAAGTCATTACAAGGACTCAAGCGATACGTCATCTGGACGCTGGAAATGGATTCTGGCACTGATACCAGTTTCTTGCATGCTAATCAAACACTGGCGTGATTTCAACCGGGAAAGGAGACGACGTCTTCTCGAGCAGATCGCCGCCAATAGACTCCAGCGATGCTTCAGCCTATTCGACAAGCAGCTCGAACTAGCAGAGACACGTATAAGCCTGTTGGAGAGAATTAAAGACCTTGAGCTCAATGATGAAATGCGTCAGTATGCCCTCAACACGGTCTTCGCCGAATCTGTAATTTCAGCTGAATGTGATCGAATGCTAAAAGAGCGTTCGCTTTGTGATGTTCTTCCTGATAATCATTAAAAGGCTATCTTTGCGAATACACTCCAAGCTGTGTGAATCCCAATCGCGATCGTTTTAGGTACTATGTGAAAATGGACCCGGGACAAACTTCCGAGAAGTCGAAAAAGACGCAGACCGAATTGCAAAAACGAACACAGTACATCAAGTCATTACAACGAAACTACGAATGTATTAGCAATGCTTTTAAGAAGCTGAATACGCAGCTGGAGGCTACCAAGCAAGAATTGGAGACAGTTAAGCAAGGCGCTGCTACAGCTACTGATAATGAGCAGGAGAGAGTCCAGTTACAACAGACTATAGAGAGTTTATCATCTGACAATACCTCCCTAGCTAAAGAGCTGTCTTTAGTCAAGGATGCGCTGGCAGTGTCATCGGCCAACTTTCAATCAACTCGCGATCGTCTGCATCAGTTGTCAGCTCAGAATCAGCACCTGGAATCAGAAATCGCCAAAACTAGTGCAACAGCTCAGGAATCTAGGTATGATGCTATCAGTTGAAGTATTTGGCTGACAAACGAAGGTCATTGATCTCAGCAGCGAATCAAAAAGCTCGAGAAAATGTCGCTCTTATAGATAGAAAAGAACGAATCCAGGCTTCTATGCATACACAAATTGCACAGTTGCATGCAAAAATCGGCGAACAGGAACAGCAGATACGCAAGCTTGAGATTGACATTCAAAAAGCAAACAATGTCTCGTATAGAGTTGGTAAGTAGCACGAGATAGGCTTTCTGTTGTTTCAAGTTTCCCATCAGGAATCGATCGGGACAATTTGAAATTTGAGATCAGCCGAATACGAGTGGAGTCTGCTCGTATTGGAACAGAACATAAGTCGACGTTAAAGAAGCTACAAGAGCTTGAAGACTTGAACAAGGGTCTGAAGCTGGAGTTAAAGTCATTGAAAGCTAAAACCGACCAGAAGGAGTTCAGCAAGGTGCTGGAAGAAGCGGTGGCCTCAAAGCAAGCGGCGTATGAGCGTTGTGATCAGCTGTCCAAAACCATCGAAGAACTTCGCGAAAGACAAGAACATTTTGAGGCCAAGGTCGATGTATTCAGCTGACAGGCGCTGTTTGAACCTTGAATGATTCAGATCTCAGAGCTTCGATCTTCCGAGAAATCCAAAATCAAAAAGATTGCCGAACTTGAGGACATTTGCGCTGAGCATGAAAGAAGCATAATTGATTTGGCCAGTGCTAAAGAAGAGTCGATATCATGCTTAGAGGAACTTCAAAAAACACGGTCACCTTGGACGATAACTTGCAGTTACTTTGAGCTTAATAGGCTTATCTAGGTATGAGAGAGATGTGTTAACGAGGGAGAATGAAGATTTGAAAGAAACCGTTGAGGAGATTGAAAGTCAACGAAAGATTTGGATGGACGAGATCCGGGGGTTGTTCGGGGAGAGTTCCGGCCAGCAAAAGTTGTTTCAAGAACTCGAAGAAATCAACACGCGCCTACACACGTCGCAGTCCCAGGTTCGAGAGGAAATCACAGCCATCAGCGAAGAGCGTGATCAACTTCGTCAAACCGCGGTCAACATCGTCAAACGGAATGAGAAACTTGAGGAACAGCTTAAGCATTTGCACGAGCAAGCATCGCAGATGAGAAAAGACTATGAACATGATTCGATGCAACTACGACAAGAATTGGAATGTCAGTTTACACATCAAAAGTTTTCTCATTGAAACCTTATGGTGGCTAGCAACGGTTACTTCATTACGAGAGCAGCTAAGCGATCAGAGGAAGGAGCTTGATCATGTTCGTCGTCGTAATAAGGAGTTCATGAAACAACAACGGCTAAGTCCAGCCGAAGTCAAAGCGATTCGAGAGCGTGAAAAAGAGCTGAATGCGACTATACAGAAGCTGGTGCTTGCAGAGGAGTCTAGTGAGGTATTGAGCTCATCGACTTCCTGTTTGGTTCATTGAACAATGCTTGCAGCCTGCATATACCTGCATGGATTGCATGAAACCATTCACCGATCCTGTCACCTGCATTCCATGTGGTCACAGCGCCTGCGAGCAGTGTATCATACGAGCTGGAATCTGCATTGTAATGCAAAGCAGACCTTATGATGTTCCAATTACTGATTTGAGCTTATAGCAATGTGGAGACAGACGGCGAGTCTCGTATTACCCGAACCAACTTCTTGCCGAGCTGTCAGCTAAGCATGTTTATCGTAAGCAAGCATTGGCAGGTTTGTTGCAGATGTCGCAGCAGTTCCTCGACAAACAGGATCCAGAGGCGCATGCTTGAAAATCAGGTCTACGATCACTATTCCAAAGTCTATCTGGAGGACGTCACGATTTAACATTTCGTTCCAGGCGGTGGAAATGTTGTATAATGAAGCCAAAATGAATTGTTAGATATTTTTAGCCGCATGATGGCAATAAAGTCAAAAGTCTGCTTCTCTTCTCTTTCAAGTGAGCCTTCTCTTCCTATACAAATATTAACGAAGTTAATTCATCCACTGCATTTTCGCAATACTTCAAGTTGTTTGAGTTTCTGGTGTAAAGCGGATTGTTGCATTCTTGTTGAATCGTTCAACTTTTGCAAACCGATTAATTCCTTCTCATTCTGAGAGGATTGTTAGTAAAAAAGGAAAGGTGATGGCCTTCTTTGACCTTTTCTCTTTCGGTTTTAACAAGTTCTGTATTCTTTGCAACAAGCGACTGAAATTGTGTCTCCAATCGATCGCCTATGGCGACTGAATAGCAAGTCATCCCATACTGTTTGCTCCATACGTTGCTGTCTTAAAGAGTGGATTCTACTCGCTCTTTGTTTACATTCAGAATCTAATTTGGATAATGATTGCTGATGGATTGCATTATCCAGATGCAGCTTTGCTTGAAGGGATTGCTGATGATTTCAGTGGAAAATTAGAAATGGACGTTTCAGCATTACAATTTCACTATCTGCGTCGTCAATTCGAGCTGAACCGGCCGTAATATCCTCTTTCAATCGTGATATCAAATGCTTCGATTCGTCGTTTTGTTTGACCACCTCATCCAGAGCGGTTACTATTGAAATCTGGTGCTTTGTTAGCCGAGCTATTTGACTAAGTTGTTCTTGAACGAAATCCAGATATTCTCGTTCTATCTGCTGAGCAAATTAGCAACAAACCCTCGAACCGACCGATATCGATTCCAACATCGATCTCAGCAGTAGCCAATTGCGAACTAAACTGATTGCGGTTCAGTGACTGGATTCGTGCTGACATCCGATCAGAAAGCGATGCGAATGCATTCTGTATGGTCATAATGCGCCCCTTTAAGGTTATGAAGACATGACATGACTGTCTCATCACTTCCCCTTCTTACTGTTACATATCACTATGTACAACTCATTCTCTCTATTTACATAATAAGGTTATTGTTGTGTCTCTGATAGAGTACAAACACCCATTCATACTACAGCGCATAGGCCCATCATGGTTCCTGATTGAACACTAGCTGACATCGTTCAGCTTGGCAGGACAAGCTTTATAATCAGGCATCCGCAAAAGGACGAAACTAAGATCATCCATGCCCAGATAACTGCAGATGTTCGCAGATAGTAAGTATTATACAGCAGCAAATAATACGAGGGTTGGGGTTATGGACGCGTTAGGGTTAGGGTTTTGGAAGGGCTAGCCTTAAGTCATGTGATTGTGAGACGGTGACAGCAGGCGGGGACTCATTACTCATACATTCAGCATCACATCTCTGTCAAATTTTACATCTCATGACATCGACTCTAGAGCCGGCTCTTGACGAGCCCGGTCTAGTTTCTGATTACGCTCCCATTATCGATGTCGCGCTATCTCGTGGAGAGCCATCGCCCCCTTCTCGAAAGGCTGATATGCGACAGCTAACGGTTGACAACGAAGAGGATCACAGCAAGGAAGCTAAATGAATGACGTATAGGATCAGTGCGAGCTCGTATTTGAACGCATGAACAACGCAACGACTTGTGCGAAGCAACTGAACAATTTTTACCAGAAACTTTCGGAGATTGAAAACTCGTATTCGAACGCGCTTCTAAAACTGGCGCAGTCGACACAGTTTTCAGGATCTGAGTATGGGAATCGTTCCGAAATTCAACAAACTTCTCTGAACCGATATCGCTAGATCATTACAAACAACTCTCAGCACACTTTTAGTGTCTGTTGAAATTCGCTCAAGCATTCATGCAAATTTTGCCAATGAATTACAACAAAAATTGGCAAAAGAGATGGGCGATCTTTCTAACCAGATGAAGAAGGAAAGGACACAGGTTGAATGATATCAGTTTTTGAGGTTGTTTTGAACGATTTTCCGTTGCAGACACGAAATGTCTGGGTGGATTCTGAAAAGGCTTTGAGAAATCAGACAACAGCTGTAGAAAAACATTTCCAACGTTATCTGCAGTCGGTCAGAGACGGCGAGAAGGAAGTGTCGATGAAGAATGAAACCTCATTTTCTGCTGTCAAGGTGTTGACTTTATTAGCTGGTCATTTGAAGTTGAATTTCTGTCCAGAGTGCTGCCAAACAAGACAAGAAGATTCAGGAAGCGATTGGACGTTATCGGTGCCGTAAAGAATCCTATGGCGAAGCCGTAGCAACGCATGGCAAGATACGATCACAATATGCCAAAACATGCTCGTATATTCTCGCCAATATCGAAGCTACTGATATGTCTCGGCTACATAAGATGCAGGCCTCACTTGAGTTTTATCAACAGAAGCTGAAAGAGGTTGTTGAGAAGGGCATGCCCCCTGTTGAGATGCTCCGTGAATCTGTTAACGCCATGGACCCGGCTGAGGACGTGACACGATTCGTTGAAAAATATCGAACGGAAGTGAAAGACAAATTGCCGCCAGTCATGGAATTCGTCGACATTCGCACCGATCTTGAGGAAGATGCGCCCACGAAATTATCAGTCTCAGGTAATAGGCATCCATTTCTTCCAGGCCAATTAAATGTTGGTAGAGGCAAAATCGAGGAGTTCGGGATCCGAAGGCTCTGACATGAATATGACAATGAAAGCGTATGCAATAACCAATTCGATGGGTCAACTCGACTTGAAGCCTGGCTTGCTATTGCAAAAAAACGACGACAAACACAAAGTAAACCTGCATGTCCATTGCACTGCTTCGTAACATTCAAGTAGGATTTATTTTATCTGACATTGTACGAATATTCTTCGGATCAGCATGAAGTCCTGTCTTTTGTGGTAATTTGAAGAAAAAATTGGTTGATCAGCTTGATCAGTGTCAAAGGTTGGCGAGTTTATTCGGCAAGAAGGCGAGGTTCCCGAATCTGATGGATGGGCTTGGGGTCTTTTGAACGGAAACATGGGAATGTTCCCGACGTCTTACTGCCAAAGCTTCTTCCCACAAAAAACCGTTGCTATCTGTGATTTCAACTTAAGTAACTCGTACGTCATTTTCTCTTTGATCTTTTTTGTTCGGCGCTGATTGTCTTGAAGAGAACCAGATCAATTGCGAGTGCGAGCTGGTGAACCAATTTGGATTCTACACATAAGTGATCAGCACTGGGTCTGGGCAGCTGATAGTCGCGGAATTCAAGGCAACTTTCCCTCGTCATACTGCAATCCAACACCACGATCTACTGACGTATAAATGTATTTCTAACGTCTCAAGAGCTAGTAAGCAATGGCTAACGTCTCAAGAGCTAGTAAGCAATGGCCAACGGCCGTCTATTTATTAATTAAAGCATTGACAACGTCACGTGACCAGCGAAAGCAGCAGCGCTGTGCCTCGTTTAGCCCAGTAGTTGGGGTCTTTTGCTCCTGATTTCAGATCGACATTGATGATGAATGATGGCCGTTCCCTTGTTCCAGTTCGAACTGGATACATATACAATGGACAGGAATACAGACCCTTGCCCGATCTACATATTTTAAGATCAGATAATAATTTCGTTGCAATAACGTAACATTTGCTACCTTCCACGTCGATTATCAATTGGTTTAAAATGGACAATTGGCATCTTGGCTTCCAGCTGCATCGGGAGTGCATCAGCCAGTGTCATAGCGTTCGTATCCCACCGGGCTCCTTCTAAGAACATGCCGCTAATATAGGCGCCTTCTTTCGGGGCCGACAACAGCGTCGACTCATCGCCCTGCATCGGGACGAATTCCCAGGACAAGTCGTCTATGGCGATATTGTTGCGACGAGCAGTGCATTGCAATAGAGCCGTCAGCAGACCGGATGGGAAGGTGAACCCGCCCAACCAGAATACTTTCAGTGAACCTTCCGTTGCCCATTTGGTTATCTAAGCAGAAAGATAGGTAAGAATATAAATGTTATGATGCTGTGCGTCAAGCTAGCAAATATCGACACAAGCCAAGCATGTGATGCAAAAGCAACTATCAAATGGTTGAATGTTACTTGGTCTATTCGCTGGCAGAGATCTTTAACCCAAGCTCCGAGGCTTTTCAATGACGGATAGGCTGAATGCCAATTTTCCGGGACCGATCCAGCAAAGATCGACCCATAGATCTGCTCGAGGGCGGCAGATATAACAACCAGACCCTGTCCACAACTAAATCAGCGCTAATAACAGAGAAACTCAGATTTCCACCTTGATTCCTTTTTGCAAATTGATTAACGAACTGCGAATCTTGTCAAGCAGGACGTTGTATCGGGCAATTTCCTGGACCAGTACGGTACGTAACGGAGCATTGCCTTCGCCAGCGGCCATGAACTGGCCTGTATCGGTTGGAAGCTGCGACGGGATCTGCTCTAGAAGCTGATCGATCAAGTTCAACATGATCTGTTCTTGGCTCTGACCGCCACCATCTGCAGTCCTCGGCTGCAATGATAACAGCGCTTGAAGCAGAGTCGAAGTTTCCGTCTGATAACAAAGCGTAAGCACAGGAAATATTCAGAAAATATTGAAATAATGGCATGGCTATTGGAACATTTGAAGTTGAGGTTATCGATACCATTTGGGCGTTAATGTCAGCGTTCGGGTGCTGACCAAATGCTTCAGGATGGTCTGAACCGGTTGGAAGACTTTTAAGATAAACAAGAACATCTTGATTATCATCTGGAATATAATACGTGTCCAATACAGAAAATTTGAAATTCTTTTCAGTTAATACGGATTCGTTGAAAAACCTGACCAATATCAGACAACAGCAATGATCAGTTGTTGATTCCCCGTACTGGTCCACATAAACGTTCAAAAGACGTCGGTCGCGATCGTCCGTAACCCGACCACCATAGTTTGCTTCAGCGATTAAGTATTTAAGGGCCTCCCATGGAGTCTCATGTTCATCAAGGTATAGTCTGACAATCGATTCACAGACAGCGAAATCGCTGTCATTGAACCCATAGCCAATATTCCAGCCCAGTGAGCCGAATTTCCTTCGCTCTAACAGCACAGAATGGAACCAACATAAACTCATCACCTATGTGCAAATATTAACAAAAGTAGAGCGAATCAGAAACAGTTACGAACCAGTCGGCGATATTTCGACGGTCGCGATACCTGTGCGAATCGTTCTGGTTTAACGCCCGTGTACAGCCGTAATAAATTGGCACGAAGACCGCGAGGAGGTTCGGTGGTCACCTTCACGCCGCGCTGCAAAATCGAGATCGGAAATTTCCGGTGCTAAAACAAAAACATTGACTAGGTGAAAACGAATGCAATGAGATTATCTAACTGGATCACTGGACAACCAGAGGCGGAAGTTCGGATGTGGTGGTGTCGGGCCAGTACAGTACGCCTCGATGAGAGATTCCAATTCCGGCATCCAAGAAATCGATAAATGACAATTGGCGAAAAATACCCAGAATCCCTTGGAGATTCCAGCCGCTAATAAACGCCGAGCTGGAGTTTCCTGGCCTTGACCAAGAGATATCTCCTCCACCTAATCAATTAGATCAATACAATATTAATATGGATCCGGGAGATATAGTGTTGCCTGAATGTTGTTCTGTGCAGATAGTTGCCGCAGCATGGTCGATGGATCAGCACCAGCAGATAGCACAAATATGATAGGTGACAGAGGCGTTGAATCAGCGAACACTTGTGCCAAATCCATCGGGGGAGGTTCCACAAATAACGGCCCCAAATTCTTTGAAATGAACCTACAAACACATGTGAACAGATAAAAGGATGAATAGAAACGTCACCAACTTTCGAGCACAATGAACGACCCGATCAGGACGGAAAACACGCAGAAGAATCATTCGCTGCAGATCGTCGATTGATGATTGCCATTCTCCTGGTAATAATGAAGTCTCAGGTGATTCTGAATGTGCCCATTGCTTCCATCCACGATGATTCTGTTCCACACTGTTCACCAAATTCTTGAAGGCAGTTGTGTGCCCGTCTAATGCGAGAATCTGAACGAATCATTTAGCATGATGACATTCAAAGTTGTTAGATGAACACTATGAACGAAATACAACGGAGGTCATGAAGAAAGACCAGATAAAAGGATGTGAACCAAACTGGGAATACTGGACCTGATCCCAGAGATTGTCACTAATCCAATCAGGACTTGGATTCAATGCTTTAGTACGTGATGGTGGTAATCCTCCCCGTAACAAGAACAGATATTCGTCGTTGTTAATCTTGCCTTCAGATGCCATCTTTTTCACACACATCTGGAACGATAATAGCAATTTGTGCTTTTCGAAAAGTCCCCGGCATGTATATCTAAAACCAAGATAAGCAGATTTCTAGACCCTTTTCCAAAACAATCCAGGAAAGTGAAGGATGATTAAAAAGCAGATTTGTTACTTGTAAACAGAATCGGTATGATATTGATTCAGAGTACGAACACGTTCTTTAACATCTAACGTGCCCTTCGGTTTTCGAGATTTATCGATAGAAAGGCGGAACAGCTGAAAGTACGCGTCCAATGAGAATTGATACATTGGGTCGATAGAAGCTAAATCATTCAGGACAAAATAAAGGATCGCAGCTCGAGCAGCTGCAGGTCTGTATGATTCACGAGCTGCCTGTATGATAATTAGCAGCTTTCATTCGGTGACAATCTGTAATATTACATCAATTTGTTTCTCGGTTTCTTCAGATACACGAAGATCTTCAGTAACCGCCTCGCTTGTGTGTTTTGACGCCTAAATACAGTTTTAAAGAGATTGCACGTAGATAATGGCGCCCAACCTGCAATGTATTGATGAGATCTTCATCGTCGAGGAGAGATCCGGAGGCAGTTTTCAAAAGCGATAGAATTTGGTTCTCTAATTCCACAAGACGTCGTTTGTTGTTGGCAACAGCAATAACCAGGGCGCTCTTGTCTTCTTCAAGTTTTGGCTGCTCAATTCGAACAACGAATCCCAACAGCTGGTCCTCAAGTCCCTTCTCTTTCACCGCGAAATTCACAATTGTACATTTCGCGCACGTCTGTAGAACAAAATCATGATTTCAGAAAAGGGCTTTGAATAGGCTCCATCAGATTTAAATTCGTTCGGTAAAAAGTAATGAGAAAACTGCTATAAACGATGGACCTCAGGCGGGTAATGAGGGTTCTGAAGCCGGGTCGTCATCCAGAATAGAAACGAATCGCTATAATCGAGCTTCTTGTCACCAAGACGAATGTACCTGTCCATGGATCAGTACGACCAACCGATGCGATTAGGTAGAAACGAACTTGCGGCCGTTTTCGATAATAATTTGTTTGAGTAGGATTGGATCGAGACTTGGGTCAATAACATCTCCAACATCCTGCATTAAAACTGGAATACCAAACTGTACAGCTTGCTCCAATATTCGTGAAAATTCTTTATCTTTGGTGTCAACCGTCTTCAAAGATTTCCCATGGAACGCTTTCGCCCATTTATTCGCCTGCTCTTGCGGATCAACCTATTCACATTAATAAGTCAGAAGGACAGAGCTGAATGAGCAACAATAATAAAATTCGTTTGATTGCTACCATTAGTGGCCATCTAAGTCCTCGTGTTACTAACAATCCATTCTCAATACTGAATTCATCCGAAGGTAATCCCTAATGGAACATTCAGAATCACAATTACGAGAATTTGTCAATTGATCGATTGAAAAGCGCTCCGGTACCTGGATTTGCCAATCACGAACATCAGTTGGCGAGGCCAAGAATCGCGAGGCGCTGAAATCAGGAGAGAATGGGATCTGGTTGGATCGGACCGATGCCAACCACAGCTTGATCAAGTCGGTTCGGTATCGGGCCAGGAATGGGCCAGTATACGACAGGAATGCAGCCGCTACAGCACAATCACCGACAAGGTATCCGAGCTACATTGAATCAATGATCAGATGGTCTTCTTTTCAGGCAGATTGTAATACAATGCATCAATACAAATTCAGTAACTTGGTTGCAATGGGCCAAATTTTAAATAAAGAGAGATGAAACTTGAAAAACAGAACTCGAATAGAAAAGAAACGGTTTAATGATACCTGTTCGTCAAGATCAGCAATCGAAGCCTGCCATCTGGATCTTTCGCTGCCGAGACCGGAGACCAATTTATCGGCGCGTGACAATTTGGCTTCGAGAGATTCGGCGGCCTTACGCAGGACGTTCTTCTCGGTTTCACTGTTCTCGTATCGTACTTCAAGATTAGCGACCTGTTCCTTGACTTTGGCCAATTTCTCCTGCATGATTCGAAGTTGTTTCTGTTTAATCTCCAACGAAGCTATCGCCTGCAGACGTTGAGTATACGGTTTGAAATCGAAATCGAAGCAAATGAACCTCTTTGAGAGCAGCGCGTTTTGGAGCGACAGTCCTGAAAGTAATGGCATAAATCTCCATAGCAACGACCCAATCGCAGAGTGCAGCTGCTGCTAAGCTCTTCTTGGCAACTTTCTCAGCTGTGAAATCTTTCGAAGAAGTGTACTTAGAGATCTTCTTTAACGTTGCCGATGGGATGTTGTCCTTGTCGAACTGCTTCAAACGAAGCAAAAAATTGGCATCGCTTAGCTCCTTCTTCGCAGTTGCCCAAGACGCCTAAATCGACAGAAATGATAGTTCAGGGCAAGACGAAGCTGAAATAGGAAAGGATTGACCTCTTTACCCATAACGACCATAACAGCACTCATGACCTGATTGACAATCGGAGGTGGCTTTGTGTAAGATTTAACTTCAGTGATGGAATTCTTATCGAGTTTCTCAAGAGCTGCCATTGCCTTCTCTAACGCAGGTAGTGCTTTCTCCAAATCGGCCTGGGCCGAAGAAGCGATCGCTTGACATTCCTTCTCCTCAGCCGATGTCTTTGTCGCTTCGATTTCCACCTATTTTCCTGTCATTTGAAGCCGCTTTTTAATGCAATTCGCGCAGATAGATGACAATTTGACAATAACAATAAAAATAAAAAATTGACCTGTTTCCGTTGTTCTTCAGCAGCTCGTTGTTGCGAAACAATTTCGACCAGTAGCTTCTCGCAATCGCTTTTCTTCACAGCGACGACTTTTCGTTTTTCTTCAAGTTCAACGGTCATTTCAGCGACCTGAGCGCGACTTTCATCGAGCTTTGATAAACCGTTACGCAGCTTATCGGCGGCATCGCCTAGCTGGGTTCGTTTTTCGATTAATAAGCGACGATATCCGGCTACGAGATCAAGATAATTGGTAGGAGTCACGTATGTATAACGTAGTAACTCCTGTCCCATTCGTTGGGCGCCTTCTTGAACCGAGATGTGAGCACGACAGAATACTTGTGCAAGACGATCCTAAAACGAATAGTTTGATGATAGGTAGAAAACCATTTGGGACTCAGATGATGGAGTCTCTAAAACAAACCAAAACTTGGGCAACAATTTCAAGAGACAATAGCATATACAATAACAACAGAAAAATCTTTGAAATCACAGCTAGTAATGCTAAAGCCGACAGACGATGGGTAAAAGGAGATGAATCGTGATTAAAGAGCAAGAAATGATGAGCCATTACCTGAATGTCTTTTTCGCGTGACGACTCCCCGAAATTAGTATCAACAAGGAACTTGGAAGCAACCTCGTTAAGGGCCTTCTCTGGCCATTCAGCGAAGAAATCAATTGTTGTGTTATTAACAATGGCAGGATACATTCGAATTCGATCTCGGAATTCTGCCCCCACAGGTGACATACAAAGAACGATGTTGATACGTTGTCGGACGCGATCAATGAAGTACGAGTAGACACCATCGTCGGTTTGACCCTTGCCCTCTTCAATCGCTTGCGGCCTATGAGAAGCATATTATGATCTGGCATTTGATGAGGCAAATGCAACTGTATTCAGAACCCGAACACCCTGAACAATATTAAATCCTGACCTGATTGCTTCAAGAATTGGTTGGAGCTCATCAGGCGGGAACAGATTTGGGACTTCGCCCGATGAAAGGATATTATTAATATCTTCGAGGAAGCTGTTATGAATGAGCTGAGTATCTGTGATTAAGAAGAGCGAACGTTGCCCTGTAACACCGGCTGTCTGATACAGCTGTTTGAGATATTCACGGAAATCCACCAAACGGTATGACTTTGTGATTTCAATTTGTGAGACTGGGATCTGTTAAAGCTTAGAAAGGTCTCAGGTTGACAATTAAGTAATATTACTTCAGCAATATAAGCTGCTAGACGGGTCAGGCTCTGTCTCCCGCTACCGCCCACACCGATTATGAGGGCATTTCCTCGCGGTTGAGAGATGATTCGGTAGATGCGAACAACGTGTTCAACAGCGTCATCGAAGAGAACCAAGTTCATAGCAGCATTACCCGGAAACATGTTGTAAAAGTCAAGTTTCTCGCTCACGAAAGATTTCACCACCTCACGATTCGGCATCTCTTGATAGCTCGGCGTCGCGCCTTCCTCCAAAGATCCCTATCAGGAACAATCAGCAACTTCCGCTGAAAACATTGAAAGCCTCAATTGACGATTCGTAAACAAAAGTCTCCTAAAGAATAAAGAAAATTCGTATTGCTGATTACATCAGAAAGGAAGGCGCCGAATAATGGATCACTTTCAGCAGTGCCGAACAGATTGTCCCAAGATGTTGCAAATAAAGTATCGAGCTGTTGTCCCACAAGACCCTTGAATGTAAGTCTATCTACTGCATCCACCAATCGATCATGAAATACTCTCATACATTCATGGACCCAAAGTCGGATGAAATTTTCTCGCGTATCGTACAGGTTGGGATCTGACAGCAATAAACCGCCCGTTACCTATCAACATGTCAGTCCCCAGCTATGAACAATTTATCGAACAATTGTCGGATTACCTTTGCCATGTCACGAAGATTGAAGAGATAATGCGATTTCGAAGGGGTTGGCAGGAATGATTCGATGACTTTCTTGTAGAGCGCCAGCGTCGCCTCCGTACATACTGAAGCTAATGGTTTCACCTGAGATATTATTAATGGGTGATGGAGGTGTAGATAAGGAATCAGTCACCAACCTGTTCATCAAATGGTGACAGCTTCGCAGCAATAATCGTGCCAAATATACGTTTGATCTGGGAGTCGCTTGGGTTAGTCAGATTGACGAGATTGAATCGGCTTTGAAGGCGAGAAGAGATAACGCTGCGTCCTCCACCGGGAGGTCCCATAGCAGCAATCAGCTGATTGTAATGTCAGCGAACATCTTCACAATTGTCGTTTGACTAATTAAAAAGCAAAATGGGATCAAATACAACATACAGACCATTTGAACAGTATTGGACAGAACTGACACAGAAAATCTCAATCCAATAAAAGAACGATCCAATTGAATTTAACTAAAAACGACGGCCAGTAACGGCTCAAAACAATGTCATTTTTAAAGTGGACGAACCTGCATATCTAAGATCGTCTTTAAAGTCTGCTTAGATCGATCATACCAAGATCCCCAGTTAATCCATTGTCGAAGTAATTCATTGGGCGGCTGTGATCCATATGGATCGGGTGTAGGCATGTTTAAGTCGTCAATAAACACCAACAGACGTCCCCGACCATTCGATGGACCGAAACTGTTTCGCTGTCGTTTCTCCAGACGGCTTTCCAGCATGGTCTGAGCCACGTTCGAGCTCGTGGCGGACGAGAAGTTTAACGTCATCGTGACGGTTTTGGAATCTTCATTGGCAGCAAGCAGGGCCTGGGCCAGAACAGATTTTCCGGTACCAGTTTCACCGACGAAAAGAGTCGCATGACGAGCGCTGATTAAGCACGAACCGATGAATGAATTTCGAACTGTATCGACAGTCGGCACGACTATGGAATATCTACAGCAGCAGTTTAGGGTTGAATTAACAGCGAATCCTGATGTAAATGAAACTGAAGGAATGAGGCGGCCAGCAACAGAAAGCAATTTCTCGGCCAGAATAAATTTGAACGAATCAACAAGTTTCGCCTGAAACTACTATGAAATGTTTTTCTGAAACAGTCAAACAAGGTTTTGGAAGCATCAAAACAGTGGTTGAAATTGCATTGATTCCACTTACATTGGGACATTTGACGGAAGCGCCCATGTATTTGTGACTCGCTCCTCCCATGTAACCCAATCACGTTTTGCTCCATCAATAAAGTAATCGTAGACCATATTGAGGCCCGGGAATCCAGCTTCATGTTCACGCATCCATTCGTCGATCCGAAGACGGCCAGCATCATCAACAGCCCCTCCCACCGACCAAACACACGCGAACAACACCCAACTCTCGATCATTCGTGCTCGAACGCTTCCAGCAAATTCGGCGCCACCTGTTAGTAAGATTATTACATCCCGCAAGACCGCCTAACGTTGAAAATTTCAAAACGATAAGTAGAGCTCTAAAGAGGACGATTTTGAAAACAACTGCGAAAGGTTTTAATACTGTTTTGGGACGAAGATACATCGACGCCGTTGTTCGGTGTAGCGAGAGCATCATATAAACGTGTCAGCGATTGTAGGGCGTTGAAAGCAGAGATGGGCACAAGTTCACGTATGTTGGCGCTGCGCTTGAATTCCAAGAGCGGTATAACGATGCGGTCAAGCACGGAACGAATCAGGGCAGACTGATCAGGGTCCTTCTTACTCAACCAGGTTTCGATGAACGGCTGCCATCCAATGCCATCTTTATCAATGTAAATCTGAGAGAATGATGAACAAACATGTGAGAAGCGATGTCGGCGTCATACCATCCCAGCTCGGGAAACTGTTGCAGGGGAAGCCTGGCAGAGATTTTGTACTTCAAAGACGAGTGAAATGGATGGCGTCAAAGCGATACGGTCACCGTTAATCAAAGTTAAAATTTTGTTGTCATCGAGGACAGTATTCATGGATTCAATCCATAATGTATCGACAGGTCCATCGAGAACAATCCATTTCTCGCTGTCTGCTTCGCTGGAGCAGAACCGTCGTAGAACCGATGAAATAACCCCATCAGTCCATTCACGGGTATTGAGGTCATATGATCCATATAGCTCATTGTTGTTTAAGGCCTTAGGATTGATTATGGCAGTTTCAACCTGGTCAATGAACTTAACAAAAGTTGAACGTAGAGCATAAAATGAATGAAGTAAATGCAAACTGTTTTGAACTTGGAAGTATTGCTGAAGTGATTGCAGGAAACAGATCGTGTTATCTGATTAAAAAGCGAACTCACCTTTTTGAAAGGAGATCCCAGCTCAGTGCTTAATGCCGATAATGTTCTTTGCAGCATTGACCAGATAGTAGTCTTACCAGCGAGTGATTCTCCTACAACCATGTTCCCATGACGGGTTCGCTTCGACTCATACAGTTGCAATATTTTCTCGATGAGGATCGGATGAGCCTGTAAACCTTCCGAAGCCAATTCCGCCTAAACCAATATATTACGAACGGTCGCGTGTAACGGCGTCTCCATACTCGAATGACATCCTCGAAATGTTTCTGGTTGATAGCGGCCGGCTCCAGTCCAGGAAAGAGATCCTGCATTAAACCATTAAACAGAATCGCGTCTTCCGAGACGAATTTTGGAATATTCATGTCATGCAGGGCCCGGTGCAGTACGACCTGCAAAAGTAAGTCGTACTTCTGGAGACAAAGATTTGTAATAAACCTCTTCTGGTTGGTCGGGAGTCTCTCGAGAAATGACACCAGCTCGATTCAACACCGATTTCACAGCACGAAGACCAAAGTCGTAATGTTCTTGCTTGGAGAATTGCTGCTCCATTAGGCTGTATAAGGTGACGATCTTTCTAGCCAGCGAACGCGCCTCTTTGAATCCTTCCGCTTGGAGCATGATCTCGGCGATCAGGGCGAAATCGGGTACCATCATGGCTACTGGTCGGAATAATGACTTCAGATTATCAGGCAGCTCTGTTCGACCAGCATAGCTGTAGTGCAAATAAACATTTTTTTTGACTTTGCAAAACCAATTGAAAAAGTTTAAAGCAGCTGGTAAAATGATGGGAGGCTAACCCTGGATTCATTGTAATGAAGATGCCCACAGTACGAATTAGGCGAATCTGGGCGCCTTCGAACAGAAAGTAGTCTTTGCCATCAGCGACGGCTGTGAAAATAGACGAGATCTGCTGCGCCACGACACTCAAGACTTCGATCAGAATGCGATTAAATTCGTCGAAACATCCCCAGGCCCCAGTCTGGGCCAATCCCGAATACCTGAAATCGTCAATGTCACCCTGAAGATTTGAACAGTTTCAATAATTACAGTGTCGCTAATGATTTGTAATCCATAGCATCAGAGCAGTTAAACACGATGACGAAATTTCCCATAGCCTTGCCAAGGTCTTTAACAGTTTCAGTCTTGCCAGTACCAGCAGGACCTTGCGGCGAACCGCCCAGATGTCTGAAATAAATTCAATTCAGCAAAGTTTTGCGAAACGATAAAACGGGCCATAAATAAGTGAAGTGAGAAAATTCTTTCTCATCGGAATATCAACTGAACAGGTGAACAGGTTGAAAGAACAAGAAGGCATTCAGAGAAAAACGGTTCTTGATTAAAAAAGTGAAATTGCGTACAGATGGAGAGCAGTTGTTAAAGTGAGATAGCAACGATCAGTAAGAGGAGTAACAGCTAATCGACCATTATTGCCTTGGTATTCATATCCATAGGCGAATGACGTGTTTGTTTGACGAACATGACATTCGCCATAGTCGCCCTCGTTACGATCGTAGTAAAATCGCAGCTGCGAAGTCCACTGGAACTGCTCGGCCGAAGTTACATTGTGTTTCAGCATTTTTTCAATTACGTCTCGAGCGTGGACTTCGATCGTAATCAAAGCGACCAGCTTGAGACGATCCACATGCGATAGGTCACCACGAATCAGAACGGTTAATCGTTCCAAGTATCTACATGGAATTTGAAAAATGCTCAAATGGTAAAAAATAATACGCTATCACCTGTACCAACGATTTCGTTGTTGTTTGAGCGCCTTACGGGCCTTATGAGGGTCTTGTAATGCTTTTGTGCATTCCATTGTCCAAGCAATCTAAAGAAGCCAAGATGAGTGACAAGAAGAAATTCAAAGAGGATGTCAGAAACAGCATAAGAGCGGCGTTCGGAAACAGCAAAGAAACTTCAAATAAAGTTTTGCAACTAACCTGTCCCGAAGTAATGAGCAATTGACCGATAGTAGACCGAATCCAATTTTCTCGTTTCGACATGGATTTCAATACAGCCGAGACTGCCTCCTGCATCTGCTTCCGCAATGTCTCTCGCATCGATTTCTCAACTTTGATCAACCAGAGCTCGACAGGGCCTTGAGCAGAGATTCCGTACAGAAATCGAACTTTTTCTCCATCCTGCTATAGTGTGAGCACACGATGGAAGGCAGTAAACAAGCATAACGACCTCAGCGATCATACCGACTACCTCCCAATTCTTTACGATCTGACCGTTATTGCTGTCGCGGTCTTTCGACTGCATTTCAAGACGATGTATTCCTGCGAAACATTTCTTAACATGTTTCTGAACTTGACTGGGATCACGAGTCTGTCCCAGAATCTCCAACAGATCGTCATCGGACAGAAAGTAAAACCGAGGGAAGATCTATTTACTGTTAGAAATTCACTGACATCAATGGATGCATTAAGTACCTGGCGTTTCTTCTCGAGATATTGGTCCAGGGATTTCTGAACCTTTTCTAAGGTAGCTTTCATTCGTTGAAGTCGGTCGATCTGGCCGTCGCTTTCGACGCATTGAAGCGCGATACGAACTGAATTCCATCGATCCATGATCTCGATCCAGCTGCCGTTGACGTTTTCGAACAAGGCAGATTCGACAGGAAGCTGTTTACGAATATCCTCCGAGCCTGTTGCATTGTCAAAACCGGCAGCAAAAGAAAATTCAATGAAAAGCTTCGATTCTGCTGAACATAATTCTGATTTGTTACAGAAAGACGGAAGAGCAATGTCCAACTGCCACATTACCAATGAATATTGACTCTAAATACATCCACTGGCGTTGTACTGAAAGAATGACTTCCAACGTCTCAGCGGTGTCGTTCAGGCGACGCACCCAGAGATTAACTGTCTGATATAAATCAGCACATCAAATAATGCAGATATTCTGGGAGTCGTACTTCTTCGAAAGTGATATAATGAGGCGAATTTTTCATCGATGACAACGCTACATGATTGTCCTCCAAAGTTTGAAACAAATCATCAGTTGATACAATCTTTCGATACCTTTAATAAGGTTAGCAGATCTTTCTAAGAACAATCAAGCAGCCAATGCTAACCTGCCCTCTTTGTATGGTACAACTTCAACGCTCATGGTACGCCACTTTTCAGCGATTTCATCGAGCGTCTGCTCGATGGTGAATTCGCGTGATGCGATAGCTGATAATGTACTGATAGTTTCTGCATGCTGTTGAATACCAAGCTGCAACAATGTCCCTAGCGAGAACGTCTCGCTGTTTGGATCAAAAGCAGTATCAGGAATCTCTTCTTTGAGCTCCGCCCAATGTCGTTCTCTCATAGCTGGGTTCTTTAGGTCTTTGATCAATGGCATCGCTGCCCGGAACTTCTCAATTTTCTCTCGAAGGTCATTCCAAACGGGCCATTTCTTCATCATCTTTGAATATCGCAACAGTCGGGACTGCACGTCGCTGGCACGCTCATCCATAAAATCACAATTTAGTGAACGAAATGGTTGGGAGCGCCAGCCCTCCCAACCAGATCGCCATTCAGCCGTTAACTGAAAAAAATTTCACAACGTAATTTGGAATTTGTTAATTGATTCCGACCTGCCAGATATTGTCAAGCGCTTGCAAATCACGTTCAATGTCATCAAGATCTTTGTAAGTGGGCTGGGCGATGGAGAAGATATCCAAACCAGCTTTCATTGAAGCTGCCTGGGCCCTGGCTTCGGCAATGCGTTTCTTCCAGGAATCTAAAAGAACAAGCGCTTTCTCAATGCTTTGAGGATCGTCATCAGATGCAGCCTTGAACACATCCGAAGCTGAAACAGCTTAACATGCGAATGTAGATATAGTAGTGAGCTTACACAGGAAAACACGACGATGCTCGATGAGTGAATCGTTGAAAGCATCGATAGATAACTCTAAACCACGCTTCATTGAATGCTTGACTTGGGTCAGCATTGTCTCTGCATCCTGAATGGTGACCAGGAATAACTTCCACGACGGCCGAAGAGCATCAAGGGCATCCTTTTC
The DNA here is from genome assembly GCA_003693705.1 of Polymyxa betae. Lineage (NCBI taxonomy): Eukaryota > Endomyxa > Phytomyxea > Plasmodiophorida > Plasmodiophoridae > Polymyxa > Polymyxa betae. Next base: position 42,328 of record RBZT01000424.1, read on the forward strand.
TTCATCAGAGACAGCCACACCGAATTTCAGCAGCGTTTTAAACATGTCGTCCAAAGGATCAAATCGGGCATCAATCAGCGACACCTAATACGCGAATATTAGCAAATCGCCCAAAGTAAGAAGAGAAACCCCCAAAATTGTTTCGTACTTCTTTCTTCATGCGAGCTAGAAGGTTCAGGCCATTTCCAAGCTGATCCAAGTCTTTTGGTTCCCTCATGAGTTCTTCGCTGGTTGTTGAGATGAGCTCGCGTAGAGCTTGTAGTTCAGACGAGGCATTCGCATGTAATAACGTCGTTAGACGGTTTTGCCAATCGATGCAGTGTGCGACGAGAGACGATTTCAAACGAGAGCAATCGATACGGATGAATCTAACTGTTCTAGTCGGGTCCTCGCTCTGAATGTCTTCCTGCATAGATTTGTAACGAGTGATATCCATATCGTAAGAAGACAATGGTCGCTTGGTGTTGGCATAACGCCTCATATATGCATCTTTATCGACATCCCATGCCGACCTGAAATTGTTCTTAATAAGAGCTATTCAAAAGAAACCAACAAACCTGTAAGCATCCTTCCAGTACGCAACGAGTTCGCTGATGTCGGTAGTGACATTCCTCATGCCCTGAATAATCGTCACGAACGTTTTCAATACGTCTTCGTCATTGGCGATAGCATCGTAGAAATTAGCTGGATCGCTGTTAGCGGAAGCCGCTGCCGCAGGCGTCGTTTCGTTAGTTGGTGCTGCTTCTTCTTCCTCATTATTAACTAAGACAACAACAGCATTCTTCTTCTTTCTTTTGTAGTCAAGCAGGTCGCTCAACCGAAGAACGACTTTGACCGTATTCATTAGTTTGCGGGAGACGTCATTAACAAGGTTTGTAAGATCGGTCATAGTTGGACGGAAAGCAACTTGTTGCTGGCCTCCCCCGACGTTATCATCGAGAATCATGGCGATTTTGAATAGCGCCTGCATCTCTTTCTTGGAGTCTCCTGCGATAGCTTTTGATAGCTCAAGCATCGATCGTTTTACCATTTGACGTAAGGCTGATTCGATCTGCCGATCGATTCGACGGATGTAAAGCGCCCAGGCTCGCTGCACATCAGATGGTGCATCTTTGAAGATATCATAACAGTCGTTCATCCTCAAAACGATGTCTTTGTGTAAGTTGGCCAGTTCTGCCTCAATCCTTTTAAGCAAATCTTAGTACTTTCACATCAGTTAGAAAAGGCTTACTGAGCACGATGAAGGTTTTGAGCTTCGTCGAACATCTTATCAGTATAGACCGTGTTCTTCTCGAAGGCGATCACCATGCTGGCCGAAATCTTTCGACAGCTGTTGATGATATTTTGATGATGGCCATGGAACACATTGATCAATGCCGAAATATCACGGCATTGCTCACGACAGATTTTGACGAAAAACTCTTTGATGTGCTTCTTCGACCAAGTTAACTTTGTCAGACCGGGGCTCAGTCGTCTGTTAATTTTTCGAATATGATCAGCAAACAGCTGACGTTCATCAGACGTTAAGGCATCAATAACAGCGTTGAATTCGCGAACCACCAGCATAATATTCTGATAGAGAACCCTCATAGGCTCATGTGTAGCCGCAATATCATGAGCAGTATAAGGAATGGCAAACTCGCTGCCTGTGAAATCAGCCCAGTAAGCAACTTCGTCATACACTCGCATTAATATCTTGTCGAAATTCGCTTCCAGATGGCCATTATCACCATCAGCCATACGAAGCAATGGTTGCTCGAGACGCTGCGGGAACGGCATCTCGTTGTTTGCTTCGTCAACAAAAACGACAAATTCTGCATGCATCTGCTTTTGGTAGGCAGCGAGAACGCTAACAACTTGATCAAGAGCGACATGAGCATCGCGACATTCTCTTGAAGTATCATTAGCAAGCGAGGCAGCTCGGTCCACGATCTCGCGTTGCTCCTGACAGCGACGTGCTAATCCACGAGCCCATAAAGCACTCCCAGAATAATGTGGATAGCAAGGAGGTAAAGGTGGCCGATTATGGTGACGATCGAAATCGCGTTTGACGGCCAGCATGTCGGCTTTCAGCATGGCGAATACGTCAGCGGTCTTACGGTTGAGCACAGCTCGAAGAGACGGTCTCTTGGCGACAGACGAGAATGATTCCAAGAGTTCGACACCGCTGGCTACGGTGGCGACGCCATCGAACGCAGAAGAGATGACGTTCGTCATCATGATTTCTAGGTCTTTAACGCCGTTCTTGAAGAAGTTGTAGTCGTCATGCCAATTAGTAGCTTTTACATCCAGAATGTTGTAATCGACACTTCGTAGTCGCTCAATGTGTTTTTCGAACGCTTCTTCAATATCGATCATTGCTCGTTCGATTTCATGGCCTCGGCAACCACCAAATACTGGAAGTTCGGTTTTACCCGTTGGAGACGATGAACATTTTCGTGCAAACTGGACTTGGCCTTCACAAACTTCCAGCAGCTCGCGACACCTCTGCACAAAAGCTTCGATTTGAGCGAAGATTGAAGAAGGGTCGAACGACCACGCCTTGGGGTCTGTTTGACGAACATTTTCGAGGGTCTTCTCGTAGATTGAACGCCATTCCACACCACAATTGATGGCATCACGAAGATGTTTCATGCTTATATCAACATCGCCGTCGAAAATTTCGCTCAGATTGATGGCGTTCGTGCATTGCCGAATAATCTGCGATGAAACTTTACGCAGAAGGCTGGTCAGACGCTCATTCGTATTGTAGAAGCGCGACTTGGACCAGATTTGAAGGATTAAGTTCAATATCTCTGGTAGTAATGGAGCGATATTGGAAGGCGCGGATTGGCGAAGACGTTGGCAAGGATCCGCTAATGTCTCCAGAAAACGAAGATTGTCGTCAGCCTCGTCTGAACCCGATTGAATCATGCCTCTTAATGTCTCGAATGGTTTCAGATAAGAAGACGTGACCATGTTTAGGATACGAACAATATCAACCACACCTGGTCGCTCCAACTGCCTTCGTATCCCCAATAAGTCGACCGTCCTGGAACGCCAAAATTCGATTTCTTCTAATGGACCACTCTCCTTTGGTTCATTCAGCCTGCTATCTGAAAAATCAAGTAACATCTTACTTCAACGTGTTGGGAAGTCTCCTGATTCGTCACGACTTCTTTGATCTGTCTGGTCCAATGAATCAGAGTCGACTCTAGCCGCTGTATCAAATCTTTATCATTGATACAAGCTTCAGTATCTGATAGATCCTCTTGCGGAAGATAAAGTATGGTGCTTCCCTTTGCATGGTTCACCTAAATATTGTTTAGATGGCATGGCCTAGCCTGTAGAAGCTGATTACAGTTTCAGTGAGGGTCGCCATAAATTTATGGACATGGCCAGAAAACTCTTTTCTGACGCTGGTGGGCCAAGTAGCATTCGATAGAAAGGTCGGGACGAATACGTTCGTCATCGTGTTAAAAATATTGTCGAGCACGTTGCCACTTATGATTCCATACTGGATTAGATCACGAACTTCATCTCGCGATAGAGCCACAGTACCCGGCTCTTTGATAAAGTATTGAACCTGATCTAGGCCTGATTGTTGAAGTGCCGATGCATCAGTTTGCATGGAAACACGGCCCTGACTGTCAATAAACGCCACTAACCGAGTAATGGTCGGAGAGGCTAGAAAATCAGAGATAATGAACCCATGTTCTTCACGCCAGGATTCTTTCTGAAATCCATCCAAAGCGATCCTCTGCCAAATCCATAACACAGCATCATCATCAGGAATTTGCTCATCGACTTCAATATTGGATTCGTGTATAGGCTGAACTGATCCAGGAATGCCTATAGAGATGCCTTCCGGCCGGTTTTTATCCAGAGGCTGTAGCAGATCACGTTCAGTTTCAAAAGGAATAGAGTCCATTAGATCATCGGCGTCGTTTGGCGGCTCGCCGATGCCGCTGGACATGATGGCCCTATTGTGCTAAAGTTGTGCAGCTAAGTTTCAGTTTCTCATCAGGTCACTGTGTAACCGACTGCAATGTCATTGAAAGTTTGTCAAATCGTGAAATCGACGACGTTGTGGTGTCGACCATTTTTGGTTGACAGCATCCGCCTTCCATCAAGGCCATGTTGATAGGTTAAGAGTCTCACAAATCGGAAAAATGAGATTGCGGAATCTATTATGTGCGACATTCAACTGCACCGAACAGATGCCAATGTCATTTGCATTACATAGTCGTCAATCCATACTGAAGGCTCTGACGCCCATTAACAATGGCAGCCCAACATCGTCTATGTACCTATGTATTGCCAGTGAATCCTAATACGAAGGCGAATATCATATATTGCTATTCTATTTTTCCTTTGAGCACGCCTTCAATGACGTCTAATCTGCGATTAATGAGAGAAAGCTCTTTGAGAAGATCCAGTTTCATCGAATTCATCATAACTTCGAATTTGCTTAATTTTGACGATAATACATCAGAACAGGGATTCGATTGCTCAAGACACTGAATTTGAATGGAGCTGATATATCCGATACTTTCCTTCCAAGAAGCTAAGCGAAATATTCCAGAAGAAAGGGAATAAGACGTCAATATTAATAATTTGGATTTTGATGAGATCCAAGCAAGACCGCGAACACGGGCGGTAGTGTTCTTATCATCACAGCGTATTGTTTCGGTCCATATGCGAGTAATAATTTTGGAATTAATTTGAAAAACAATAATCTAAAAAAACGGTTATCAAACAAATGCGATGGTAATAGAAGGAGATTCACCATGTTGCTCGTAAACGAAGTGATTGCCAACAGTTTGAGTGTCGCATCGTAAACAGCAATGTCAATGATTGGCAGCTCAGGAATTTCAACCGATGCTATCTCTTTCAAGTTGGTATTAGAAAGAGAAACAACAGCAAATCCAGAGTCTTGTACATTGAGATTGTGAAGGTGTTCCAGCGGGCTCATCGAGGTTTCGAGGTTTTCTGAGTTTAGCTTGATCTTCGGATTTGAGCAACATATCAAGTTGAAATCACTCCCTGTTTGGCTTGCAAAAACGAATGATAATTCCGCTGTTCGTAAAGATAAAGTCAATTTGGAGCCAAGCTCAGTATTCTCATCAACGTTGATTACTGAATCGTTCTGGACTATATACAAATTTGCTTGGTTGGTAAACCAGGTCGCAAACGAAGAAGAGAACAAGAGCTGTCCTTTCAAAGAATAAACCATAATAGATGAGCGATTACTGGCTAAGATTCTGTCAGTAGCAATAAAGACCAGGTCCTTCACTTTGAAATCGCAGCTGATCTCAGAGACCAGTTTACCATGTTTTGAGTAGATAAGAATCTTTGGTATAGATTCAGCGATTCCACAGTTTAAATCGTCTGATAGTGCAACTGCTGTGATCTTTGCAGGATCTACGCTGGAAGGTATTAGCAGATAGCCTAACTGGAACACCAAATGATACAGACGTATTGTGGATGTGAGTCATCTCTGAGATAGCCGATTTGAAACTCACTAGGCGACAATATTCGCCATTTGTTATTAGCATGGCCTTTCGCTTCGATGATACCGCTAAGCGAGATAAGCGGCATGCTCATGAAAAATCCACTGACATACCATGATGTAGATAGTCAGCAGAATAGTATCTGCATGTGCCAAGATCATAATGGAACATTTCAGCATCCATCTCGGACAGAAAGATGATGATGATCCCCAACTGCACAATGCCTTATTCGAAACGCCGTAGTGCATACAGCAGAACTTTTCGTTTCGAAGGCGTCGAAAACATATTGTTCGTTTTATTGATGTGTCTTGTTGATATTCATTATTCTTAACGAACATTTGATTGCAACGCAGGAATACAATCGAGGGCTTCGAATGGGTCATTTCTGAGAGTGACGGTACTCTCCCAGATCGGCGATGCTCCATTTGCAGGCATGATGTTCCTTCCGTGGTCGATCGTATCTCTTCACCGGTTGAACTTTATGATGAGATTTTAGAACGTAGGCTTTGGTCGAGTTACAAGTAATTTATTGCAGCATGATACTGGATTCTGGCGTTACGTCAGGCACATCGGGGGAAGATTTAGGTGTATTGGGCAGCGAGGATACGTCGTTAGATACTCAAGAACGAGATGTCTGCAACCAACAACCCCTATTTGCTTACTCAAATTGTCAGAAATTCTACGCGATGTTTATTTGGATTTTGATTTTACTGTTAACTTATAATCGATAAAATGATAGGCCAAGTAAGCCATAGGGGCAAACATGAAGCCGAGGGCACGGTGCTTGAATTTGTTTGCAATAAACTTCGCACCTCTCTCCTCTTGCTCCGTCAGGCCACCCAGCGACGAAAACTCTAGCCTGGCAGCATCGGTAGTGGCAGCAGCATACTTTTGCAAATAAAGTGATTTGCGCCAGGCACCGATTCCGAATCCGAGAGAGGCTGCAGATCCAATGATGAAGGAGCCTTGTTCAGTTGGAGTGGCGATGTAAAAGGGCCATTGAGACAGGCGAGGGTATAATACCACACATGTGAATAGTCAGCTGAAACACAAGTATCCAGTAAAAACGTCATAAAATCCACAAAGCAGTCGTGGGCGAATTCTGTGAGACATCTTGGCAAACGTACCAGTTGGTTTCAACAGCGACGACTGCAGCGTGTCCAGGCGACGTTGGAGCGTCGTGATCAGTTCTGTGCGCACCACAATCAGGTTTTCCGCATCTTTTTCCTCCGCCACCGCCAGCTTTGCCTCGACCTCAGCGATCTCCTCCTTAATATGCTCCATTTCTTCCTTAATTAACTGTTCCCGCGACGACATCACGACAAAGAAGAATGAGAAAATATCAGTGACGCACTTTTTTAAAATCGATGTTGCGATTATTTGATTAGTTGAAGAATGAATTTATTTGAAGGAATTACAATCCTTAAATACTAGAGATAGGTAACGCGTTGACACGACTGTCACAATCCTGAATAAGAGGATAGGCTGGAAAATGACTTAGCACTGTTTGGTCTTAATGACTTGAGCCGTGTGAAGTGTCGATCCTACTGTGACGCTGTAGTTTGGACTTCAATACCCCCCTTCGTCACGCGCTCGGCGATGCTCAGTTTTTAGCCTGACGCCTCCCGGACTAGGGGGGAGTGAGGCGTATTCATCAGTCTGCGGAGGATGGCGAGTGTGACGCACGGATGAGCGACCGAATCTGCCCGCGTTTCAGAGTTCTAGTATGTACATTCGTACCGAGCTAAAGACCCTTTTAACCCCCAGTTCGAGTACGTATCGGCATGCTGCGTGCTTCACAGTATCGTGAATGGACGTCGTGTTGCAGCAGACAATATCCGTTTTCTTCCAGAAACTGACTACGAATCTGGCAGCCAGTGTCAACCTGGTGCAACTGTAGACGGATCAGAGCTTCGGCGCCTGGTACAACAAAAGGTAATGTATTTCTTTTCCTAATGTTAATACATGCTAGTTGTCGAATGCACGCTGTAAGGTTTGCTTAATTTGATCCAGTGTTGCACCTGCCGTCATTACACTACCAACGAGGTTGGCTTTTGCCACTTTTGTAGCGAGCAGCTGGCTGTGAGCACTACTTTGCTCTTCCAGCTTCAGCTGTGCCTTCTCAATATCGATTTTACCTTGCTCTATGTCTGCATGTTTCTGTTGCAGAGCCAATTCGTGCTCCATCTTTTTCGCATCGAACTCCAGTTGGGCATTTTGCGTTTCAGCGAAAACGGAAGCAAAATCTTTGCGAGCCTGCTTGTTGGGTTTAGGAGTAACTACAGGAAATTCGATTTTTTTTTGAAGAAATTTCAGACCGTTTCGCCCTGGCTGGGGTGGATTTTGCAGCTTTTCGTGGGGCTCTACTATCATTTTTTTTTATACATTCGTCGTCACTTTCGTCTGTTGAGCGACGTTGGGTTTTCTCCTGCATTTTCTGCTGATGGCTACCGAAAGCATCTGCCAGGTTCTCAAGATATTCCTTTCCCTGGCCTGCCCCTACATCCTGCGAGGTAGGTACAGAAGATTCAACGACTGATGCCATAACAGGCTGGATTCCCACGTTTTGGTGATAATCGTCCATAGAGAGCCCTTCGGCGTTTGTGTCGATAAAATCGTCGCTGGATTCTTTACTGTTTCCATCGCTTTCAGATGGCAAGTTTTTCGACGGTTTGTTAAAGAAACCGGCAGGGATGCCGAGCTCTGTGGTTGCAGCAGGAGTAACATTTTGGCGAGCACCAAACAACCGATGCACCCGGCTATAATAATGGCACATTATATCCAGTTTCTCTGCAATCGTTTTGATATTCTTGTTCGTATGGTCCTCTGTTAGACCTGACCCAGTTTGTTCGCTAATCGTCTTGGTGTTTTTATAAGGCTTTACATAGCTTTCATAACGGCTTTTCGCATCGAGTGTGGTCCAGACACGTTCTTTATTGTCAAGGAATTTGTTGGCAAAATCTGCTAAGGCTTTGTAGCCTGCAGCCTTAGAAAGTTTTTGACCAGCAACAACTGGCTTGCCATTTGATGCGGAACCGGTGATTAACTAAAAATTCTCAGAAATCTCGAGAACGGTGATCATGTCTCTAAACTCGGCCAGGCTGGTGCGTTTGCGTTGGCTTTTAGGCTGCGAAGAAGGCGTGCTTTAGTTGACATAGTAAAGATCGATCGCGAGCGACAGCAAATAACGACAACGAATGACGAATTGACGATAAGGTTAACTAACCTACCGGTAAATTTCGAGGCGTACTTATCTGGGCGCATAATTGTGAGAAGCGATCTTTATTAAAAAGCACTGCTTTTTTATATAGAAATGGTTGATTGTCCCCGATAACTCGGCGATAAGACCCCCGGAGGAAGTTGGTAGGAACCTGTTTGCGGGCACTGCGTCCCCGTTTTCTAACCCTTGCCTAAACCACCCAGCACAAAGAGTACGCTTTCCAGGAATCTTTGAAGAGTATGAAATTAGGATGGGCATGTATTTGCAGTGACTCCTTGTGGACGGCTCAGTATAAGACTTTCCTGAACCAGACTGATAGCAGATTCCGCGATAGTTCTTGGAGAGGGAGATTCGTTCCTCTTAATCTGCAAACTCCGTTTCCATAATGACGACATCGGTGTCGATGCGAACAGATTCATCAATGGATTCATCAGTGAACGAATCGAATAGAAGCCCTCCGATAGTTCTTCCTCGGCGTATTTTGCATACGATCTGGCAAGCTCCATTCGCTCTTCCCAGCTGCAGAATGACTCTCCAAATCTGCATTGACCAAGCAGGAAAGGGTTGTCTCTGATCGCCCTTCCGATCATGATTCCATCAACCTTGCCTGTATAGCTTTGAACTTTGGACAGATCATTGATGCCTCCATTTAAGATGATATCTAGATGGGGCATCTCTCGTTTGACTCGATAAACGATATCGTAATCCAGCGGAGGAATGCTTCGATTTTCTTTCGGATTCCTGCCAAGTAACGCCTTACGGGCATGAACTATGAACTTGGAGATTCCAGCTGAATGCATTCTCTCGAGAAAATCCAACAGAAATTCAGGTGAATCATGATTGTCAACGCCAATTCTGCATTTGATAGAGACTGGAATATCGATAGTCTTTTTTAGAGACTTAACGACATTTATGATACCATCTTCAATCATCAGCGCCGCTCCAAATCCACCCGATTGCACAGCATTCGATGGGCAACCCATATTGATGTTGATCTCATCAAATCCTGCCTGCTGACATTTCTCTGCTGCCTGATTCAAAACCTGAAGGCTCCGTCCTCCAAGCTGTACAACAATTGGTCCATCATCAGGTGATCGTCGCAGATGACGTTGCGGATTGGCGCCGAAAGCCAAACAGCGATCCACAATCATTTCTGTATATAAAACAGCATTCCGATTTAACATTCTGCATAAGTGCCGAAATGGTGCATTTGTCACCTACTCTCAGGCTTTAAGTCTATTGACTGAGATGATAACATTATACCTTCATCATTGGAGCTACATGTATAGGAACTGATACCATATTGTCGAAGATAGATGATAAAATTGAAACGAAATGATTGGCGTTTTGGGGCTGGGGGGAATGGTAAGACCCCGAGAAGGTTGCGCCATGGTTCAGAATTTCAGTCCGGGAGGCGACTCTATCTTCATTCGTCATCTTCATCTTATATTCAATCGGCCATCATGTTTGAAGCTAGGCTGGATAACGGTCTCCCTTTCAAGAAGGTACTCGACACCCTGCAGGGCATTGTCGAGGAGGGAAACTTTGACTGCTCGTCGACCGCTATTTCTATGCAAGTCGGTTGTCTGGAAGGTGTGTTTTTTACCTACTGATTGTTCTATATAGGCAATGGACACTGCTCATGTCGCCCTCATTTCTTTATTCTTAAAAGCTGAAGGTTTTGATCACTTTCGTTCGGATCGAAATATCTCCCTTGGTTTCAAAGTTGAATCCATGTGCAAAGTCAGCTCTCGCCAGAAGTCCGTCATTGTCGATTTTCTTATTAGATCCTGCAGATCTTCAAATGCATGGATAAAGACGATGGTTTGACCATGCGAGCTGACGACGAGGCTGAATCTGTACACTTTGTTTTCGAAAGCCCTCAAACCGAGCGGCTTTCCGAATTCGAGTTGAAGCTTATGGACATCGATTCCGAGCACTTATCGGTCCCTGAGAAGGATTATGCTGTTGTTGTAAGTGTAATGGCTGTATTCGCTGAAAAGGCCTTAGTGTGTTTACTGTAGATCAACATGCCTGCCGCTGAATTCCAGCGCATCTGCAGAGACTTAATGGCTTTGGGTGAAACTGTTGCTATTGACGCTTCTAAAGATGGTGTCAAGTTTAAAGTTGAAGGTGGAATCGGTTCTGGGACTATCGCTATTCGTGCAAAGTAAGGGCCTTGCCGTTACTGCTAAAAATTTCGTCATTTAACGCTCCGTAGTGCTGTTGTTGACGAAAAGAAAGGCGATGTACCTACAACGATCGAATGCCAAGACCCGGTTGAGCTTCAGTTTGCAATATCATACCTGAACTCTTTCTCTAAGGTTTCCAATTATTGTTTTACTTGATATTTGCTTCAGTTGATTTCTCTGTTAGGCTTCCGTATTGAACAAGAAAGTCAAAATTGCTCTGGCTAACGATGCCCCGATAATGGTCGAATACGAAGTCGACGAAATCGGTACCTTGCAGTTTTTCTTGGCTCCTAAGATCCAAGAATAAATTTTTGCTTTTTTGCCATTGTTTAAATAAACATAACCCTAAATCTGCTTACAACATGTAGATAAAAAATTGTGCAGCAAATTCGAATTGCCTGAATATCGAACTTAGATGTTGCGGTGTGGTGACCCATTTGTCTGACGTCCAGTATCATGAATGGATGTGAGAATTCTCATGACCTCGGTCGATTACCTGCTCAGGCCTCTCTCATATCGTCAACTCTGAGTATACACAGACCTTCAGAGGCACAATCATCTCGATCTCCCTCTAAACCTGACTCGGATTATCCTGTGGTAGTCGAAGCGCTTCGACTCCTCTGCCAAAGAATACTGCAATTGAATTTATCTATCCAGCGGATTGAAAAAAAGTTCCATTCTCTTCAATCAAACTTGTAGGTCTCATTATCGGCTAGTTACCAGCGATTTAATCCAATTGCAGTGAAGATAATCCTGGACATTTGTAATACCGAAATTTGTTGAAGGAATCACTTCAAAGTAATAAACCTTTATTATATTAATATTTCATGATCATAATAAATTGACAATTTTTTTTGAAATCATAGGCGAAGTTTTGAATGATTGTTATCATTACTCCTTGTTTGAATAATATATTGGGTACGGAAGTCATCTAACATTGTGTCAAAGCTACATCGGCGTTTTGCATGAAGGTTCGGCGCTTGGCTTTAGGCAACCTTCCGCCATGGACCTGGTCCGACTCGTCTTGCAACCATCGGGCCCATCTGGACATTGCTCGCCGATCCCGCTTTACCAGGCATGGCTTCAGTGGCGGTCTTTACAGGGATACTTACAGGGACTGACGCCAAGCGCCTGGTAGATAATCATTTTCCTTCTGCCTTCCCTTCCTGATCGATCTCTGTAGGCAATCGCTAGTTCAGACGACACGAGAAGAACTGAAACAAAAGCCAATTTCTGAGTGGCTCCGTAATTGCCTTCAATCTATGCTTGGGGCTGACAAAACGTCAATCAGTTGTTCATTTGTACAAGCAGTCGCTCAAGATCTGGACTCTCTTTATGCCGTATGCATATTAAACTTCCGTTTTTCAAAGTGGATAAACGCTGTGCTAGATATGCCAAATTGCTGCTGTGACTCTTCCTGAAACAATTGGCGTCTCGTTCTGCAAAAACCAGCTGCGATCATTGCTATTAGGACGTTGGTCGAAGTCATTCGAAAACCCTTCTGATTCGCAACATGCCGTCATGCAAGTTATCACCAACATTGTTGGTGCTGATGAGGTCATTTTAGCTGTCCATTCCATCATCGTCTCTGGAAAGGAATTCGCGGTCCCTGCATTATTGGCTGTTTTCCATTCAGAGCCATTTCGGTCCGATTTTATTGGTTTGTGGCTTTTTATCAGTTATCGTTTGATCGATTTTCGTATTTTGTGACCATCGCTGCTTCTAGAAATCTTTAATCGTCAAACTTCTGCAAGATTTTAGCTGAAAACCGGTTAGATAGAATGAAGTCAACTTTGACGACCTGGTTCAACAGTGCCATTGAACATAATGATATAATGCAAATAATTGGTATTGGTCAGGGGCTGATAACACGATGGAATAACATTACTTTCAGGCACGATGCGGGTGGCTCAAACGCTCTCATTCGCTCTTAAGAACACACAGTCGGGATATTCTCGATTTCAGTATTCTCTTTGGATACAGAAACTGGTCGTTAACAATTGAACCTCCTGTAGCATATCGTGCGGAACCTAACCATCATTTTTATTGGTAGGTTCTGGATCTATTCGCGCTTAAATCAATCGCATCGGAACGTCAGCTGCGTTTAATTTTAAAGGCCATGATTAAGTGTGTAAAATAGGCATACTGAATCTTTGCCTTTCTAAAGATTTTGCTGCAGGTCGAAACCGTCAGACTGGAGCGACACAATCAAAGCTCATCAGGCTACAATCGCTCGTTTGAGCTGCCATCACGATCTTTGCTCGGCCTATATTGCCGGCGGTTCGCCCGCTCTTCCAATGGCCGAAATCGTCGCTTGCAATTGTCTCAGGCATATTGCTATCGGAATTGATGGTCACGTCTCTGAAGTACTCATCAAGACCACATTGAATTGTTACTTGAAATCTGTCGTCTTGTCATTGCGAGCCCTTCGCTCTGAGAATGGCACCAACGCGAATCTGGTAAACGACATCGACCAATATGCATCTGTATTGTCATGTTTGAACTCACCATTTGAATCCATCGTTCTTGACATGACGCATTCTCTGTTTGCTTCCAGCATCACAGAATTTGAGCTCGGTGCATTAGCAATGTTAGTTGCATCGGGATTGAGGAAGGATTCGCTCGTTTTCTTGTCTCTCGTTGATAAGATCCCGTTCAAACATCTCGATAATGTTTTGCTATTCGCTCTACATTTGATCCGGGCGCTCTCGGTTTTTAATTGTCCCGCTGGAAGTGCTGCTGATTCAAGTTCAGTGTTGAAGCTGTTCGCCAAGCTGTCCTACTTGACGGAAAGACACGATTTTTTCCATGATGGACCTTCTTGTAGAACAGCGACATGTTTATTGATTTCAGAAATGAAATCGGTGTTGTCGCTCCGGGTTGGTCCAATTGACTTTAATCGCGTTTGCATCACCGATATTCTGGAGCTCGAAGTCGAACAACACGATTCATGTTCATCCTGGATCTGTTTCTTCATAAGAAGGCGCTTTGGTCCCGAATCCGTTGCAGACAGAATCGATACGTTTATTGTTAATCGATTGGCGACAGGATCGCAGCTACTCTCGGCCTCATTCGCTTCCTTGATTCGAGCAAACTTCGACCTGTTTCCAAAGAAAAATTTGAAAGATTTGTTGCAGAAAGTCAGGTCGAAGTCATCAATACCACTACCGAGGCTCCTGCAAATAATTACGGCCTTTGGTGGTGATTTGGATTTGCATTCGGTTGAATGTTTTCTGGTGGAAGCTATCGCGCAATCGTCAGGTTCGATCACCAAGCTTCACAGCGATGAAATGCGTCAGGTGATTTGGCTTTACAAAACGTATTCCATGACGGAGCCAAAAGACGCCCAGCTACAGGCGTTGTTTTATGCCGATAGTGATCGCCTGCGGGATTTAGATGAGACCTCGAAGATCATCGCGATTGCATGTTTAACTGTGCTAAATTCGTCAAATACCCAAGCACTCTTCAGTTCACTGCAATTAGCAAATAATTGTCGATTTGCTGCTCAACTATTTCGTCGGCTCGTCCTGGATGGGCATTTTGATATATGCAAGCTGGTTTGCCATCATGTTGGCTCCATAGATATCATTGCGAGTGCATTCCCCGATTTACAACCAGATGCAGCATTAACATTAATACGGATCGGGCTAGCATTCCCAGATACTGTCAACAAAGCGAGCCAGAGTTCTGAACTGTTGCATTGTTTGTTACGACATTACATTTGCTCTGTTCCTCAAGCATTACAAGATTGTTCGAATGGGTTACTCTGGGCAAATTCTGCCAGGAACATGATGAAATGTATTCTTGAACGAAGTGATGTCCAAGTTTCGCATGACTTACTTCAACAATTTCAATTGTTGTGCCCTGGTGTAGAACCAATCAGCAACTCTAAACCATCCCATAATGGTGCTGTCAGATAAATAACATTCTTAAAAACAGAAAATACTGCATGCAGCATAGAGTCGGCGCGTGCTCGGAGTTCAATGTCGCGATCTCTGGACATGATTATTGTTGAGGTCTCAGTGCTGGTTTTTGACAATCCACAGCAGACTCAGTTCCACGACGCTTTTCGCGAATGGAGTCAATGATCTACCTCTGACAGCAGCCGAGTAGTTGGAACTATAAAGTTACTGTTATCATAACATGAAAGAACACTATAGCGACGATTGATTGTATTTCTATTCTGTTCGAACTAACTGTATTCATAAAATATGATTTTGTATAAGGCCTACCTATACTGTAAGGTGATTATGTATTATTATGTGATTTCTAGTGTGTACTGCAGTATATAAGACAGTATGTGTATCATACTCATATAGTATTGATATGTCTATAGACATAGATCCACAAGTCGCTCATCAACTTCATCATGTCGTCAGTCCAATAATTGGCCCGCATGTCGCCTGCATTAATCGGTGCTGCTGTAGGAGGAGGTAGGGGACAGACTCGCCGCCCCAATTCGATCGGATCTGGATTTGGATGAGACCGAGCTGCTGCTGGCTGGATCGCTGGGTGATAAGCTGGTATTGGCGCTTCGAGAATGGAGATCAGGACCAAGGGTCGAGTCTGTCAGCATTGAACTGCTTAAAGTTGCTATTTTGCAATTGCCAATGACAGAGTTAATCAATGTCTTAGGTGATGAGAGCTCATGGGCTTGAAAATGGATGGACACCACGACAGACTTCAAATGCAGAACGAAAGCTACGTCTTCTATTAAGACGAGTTCGTCAGAACAATCCGGGAGCCACCGAACCTAGCTCCAAAAAGCGACGTAAACGTGCCAGATATTCCTGACCTTTTGTGATGCTGTTATCAATCGATATCTATATTTATTTATTTATCATTAACTACATTTAATATCAAAGACAGAAATATTGGCCTGAGTCTATTTGGGTTTCCATTTCAGTCCCGTTGCTGCTCTAATTATAGATGCGTCTGGACAACGCCAAAGACGTGCTTGCAGCTGGCCAATGGTTCGTCACTGAGGCTTTCTTGATACTCTCCCCATAGCTGACATGGCAACGGTCAATTCAGAGAACAGCCACGAAAATTTAGCTTCAACGATTCACTTGACAGTTGGCAATCCACCTTCAAACCCAAATTCCGCTTAATTCATGACCATCACCTGATGCAGATCGGTTCCTCTCTGAACTAAGCACCTTCGATCAGTGTCTCCATGGGTCAACAGCTTTCTCTGTTTTGCCATTTATCCATATGTGTGATGTTGTTAGAGGCAGAGATTCATTACTAGAAATCTGCTTTGCAATTCGAGTCTAGAAGTTGGTTATACCTAACATCTATCGATTTCTAAACCCAATATCCTGCATTTTCTATATTTCCAATCAAATAATCATATTGACAACTTATAAGAATCTATTCACATCATGTAGCAGTATTGAACCGCTGTAAACTGCCACGTAGAAACATGAAATCTGCAACCAGATTTCATTGATCAATTCCAAGTCATGCAATCCAGATTTTTCTAATCCATTACCTATTCAAGCAATTACAATGATATTGTTAATCATGTTGTTTCGTCTTATAGCCTAAAAACATAACGTCAGATGGATACGTTTATTAGGACTAAACATGTGGAATAGTAGTTTTAAGCGTTCTGGCAATTGATCTTCAGGTTTATTTTGTATCAGGAAATGACCAATTGAACCGAACGGTTGGATTGAAACCAGATGACCTATTGAACATTGATGAGATAGTGGCAGTTTTATTTGATAAATCAGCAACAAAATGCATACACAATGATTCAATCTTCAGCATTGATCAGTTTCTGTCCGAGTATTAACATGTATTATCGTGGAAACAATTTCCATGAAATTTGAGATTCCGATGTTTGCATCTCTGTATAATGCACAACATGCATAATGTGTCAATATCATCAAGTATATCCATAAACCACTACTTGATGATTCATCTGCAATATCACCTGCTGTAGAATGAAGGCTTATCACGATCTTGATAGTCTGATCGCTAACAAATGGAGCCGATAGAAACTTGAGGACCTCTATGCTCTAAGATCTGTTAACATAAGAGATATCACACACATGTGTTCAGATTCCTATTTAGATCGTATTTAAGCAATATATTTACATTCAATCAATGGTAATACTGTACTTCGACATTATTACTATCTCTATCATTTATTTAGAAATTGTTGAATGCTTTCATCATAACCTGTGTACTTGAGAGCTGCCATACTAAGACCGGCGAATGCCATTAATGAGCAGGTAATCCCCAACCCAATTGCAATTCGATGTTTTGTGACGATTGATTTCGGCTTAGTCTCATGATCAGGCTCTAATTTCTGAAATAAATCATCCCAGGTTTTAGCCTGACTCGGGTCACCGCTTATTTCAAATGTGCATCGTCGAGTCTGATCTAAACGTTCAATGGTCTCGACAATAACATCTGTCAATGATGCTATAGGGATGAGAGGGTATCCTCTTAGTCTTAATAGAGGAGCTCGACCTTGATGGAATGAGATATCGCTAACAGATCGATGCATTGATGTCATGGTGCATTGAACGTTATGAGGTCGAATAACAGTATAATCGAGACCCGATCCTTAATTGCAATCAATCAGATATGGCATTATACCTGTTAAACAGCTTTATACCTTTAATAAGACATTCTCCATTTGCCTTCCAATAATACATGTAATTCTGTGTCAAATTACCAAACATTGTTGCAATCCTAAACGGCCTTCCAACTGGATTGATACAAATCAGAACAAGATCGTGGTATATCAACATACTGGACCTGCTGGAGGCTCGATCATCACGATCCTCTGTAATGTTGAAGAGTTTTTTGCTGCATCGCAAAGCTGCTGAATCGCCAGGTAATCGACCGATTTTGACGAATCCGGTGACGAAGAGAACAAATCGATAAAACGCCAACGAGATCGTGGTCCTACACACCAGACGACGATATCAATTCCATCCATGGCCATGTGAATATCTTCAGATGATAATTGCTTGGTTAAATAGAGTTTAATACGACCTGATTCGATGGCATCACCAAACATAGCATGAGCACGATCTTGATCACGAACAAGTATAGATGTAAGATAATCAGTATTAGTTAATATCTGTTGAGTTAAACATGATCCAATAGTCCCTGTAGCTCCTACTATCAAGATAGCTCTCTGTTCCTTCAATTTCGTCATAATTCAATTTGAGAATATCTTGAGATTACAGGCCGTTCATATATGAAGTCGGAGGATTCCGATTCACAAGATTTGATATTCATCGGAGATCAAAATTCATATTAGTTTTGTATTGATGGAATATCTCTTGGTCATAATAACGTCTAATACACCAGATACATTAATAACCTGTTCCTGCCTATATTAACATGATGTTATTTGCAATAATATTACCTCATATATACTCGGGATGTGTTTGTTTGAGACCACATGAAGCTATAGATGCAGCTGATGCCAACCATGCAGGTCTATCTGATCTATTCGTGCAGCAGATCACGAGATGAGCCGTGATAGAGCAACCGCCCCTGGAACTTGATTAAAGGATTCCATTGGCATAGATACTGGTTGTGTCTATGCAGGACCATCTCTCGTTATCACCATATACATAGATCATAATATTCATGATCATCAACTTTACTGCAGTTTCATATTCTGCAAATGTCTCGGCATATTGTCAGCACAACTCAATGTGACTCTGTTAGTTAAACAAGTGATTATTCATTGAACGTATGGCTGAGATTTTGGTCATGCTCATATATGGGATGTTGCTCCCCTGCCTGATCCGGCAATCGCACATCATCACGCCACACTTCACCTGCAAGACAATGAGCTGCGAATCAAGAGGGTGCTCCCGGTAGTTTGCATCCTCTGCCTGCGTCGGTCAACGATCTCCACGCAATCACAGAAGACCTGTGTAGACCCAGATATCCTGCCTAATTTCCATCATCACTAAATGCACATCACCAGTATCCTGCACGTCGATTTTCTGTCCAGCTCGCAGGCAGATAACCCAGGGCGTAACTTGTCATCCACCTCGCGTTCACGGCGACCTCATACGTGAACCAGGAGCCGCGTCTTTAGCAGGAGACAATCCTGCATCAGTATACGCCCTGGATCCAAGCACGGATCCAGAATTTGGTAAGCGAGGAGCGCCAGAAGATGATCCCGTCCAACGCCGAACTCTTAGCAGAATGCCACGACTTTCTGATGATTGTGAACTGAAGTCAGTGCAATCATTTTATGAATGACGCTCCTTGTACTGATCTGCAATAGAGGATACCTTTCGTCTTCAAGACAGGTTTGCAAAGACACACACCAGTGTTCAAGCTGCTCATTTTCTTAAATAATAAAATACTGACAGATCTTTTATTATGAATTAAGATATGTTCGATCTAATAGCAGATCTATAGGAAGTGATCTAAGAATATTCTCTGCATTATCAATACCTTGATCTCGAAGATTATGCTCTAATTCTTCTATTGAACATATCTTGAATGCAATAGAATCAGACAGCCTTGGATCAATACAATGTTGCCAACTAGAAATCTTCATTCGATGAACTTCATACCAGAATTTCCACCATAATCTATTCATCAAAAAGGTAATGATTAAATCACATAGAGATATGAATACATTAAATACTAACATTTGATGATCTTGATAGGATGTGAATATCTTCATGATCTTCATTAACTCTTGAATTGATTGTCTATTATTACTTGATCTTGTAAATATATGATCATATAATGGACATGTATGTCTATAATCATACAGGAACTTGTATAATTCATCAATAGTGAGATGAATGTGATTATAGATCTCTGTATGAACTACAATATTGAATATATAAGTAATATGTAGATATATGATAATATGAACTAACATGATAATGGAAGTGATTGAATACTCATCTGATAATGTTCATATGCATCATGATGTAATCGTGATAGAGCATTATCAATATGAGATCCAATTACAGCACGTGTACGTCCATGGTTTAGAAGACAATGTAGTTCAGCGAGGGATCCCTCCTGATCTACATCTAGTTCAATGATATCGCTGCAGGTACTGAACTGTATCCGGACTATGAATGGGAATGGATCAACCTAGAATAAGGATATATCTAGGGTTTAGGGTTTGACTTCAGGTCTATCTAACCTGTATATGAGCTGGCTCATATAATATTCCATCACATAGACAGAATCTATGCTTATCACAATGACGCCATTCTAGTTCAGTACCATCCAAGATCATCATACAATCTCTGACCAGGGAATCGTACTGATTTGGGCCGATCTCGGCTCGAATCGCGATCGCCTTTGCAAATCGATCGAGTCCAATACTGTGTTCGATTCGTTTGTTATCACAATGTCGGTCCCATAATAGTCGATGCATTGGATTTTTGATTAAACAAATCTGTTGTGGATCTAGAATAATATCATCATGATCATGATCATTGATATCATCATTGATAGTATAATCTATCTTATATATAGTCCGATCTGGAGATTCGAATTCACTTCTTAAGAATGCATCCCAGGATTCCTGCCAGAATTGCTTTATCCATTGATCTCGATGTATGGATACCTGATTATCTAATAGTCGTTTGAGGACAGATGAGAATCCTGCCATCTGGTCATGATCTGATATACATGATCTGAACATATTCAATGGGTAATGACGTGATAGTTTACAGATCTTGATCGGGATCATGGGCTCAACATCAAACATTTCAAACTAAACGATTTGGTCGGTAACAACGTGTCAATACATCCATCATTATATTATATATTGAGTCAATAATTCATTAGAATTGTAGTATATATTTATGTAGGCTTGATGAAGATATTATGGTGGCGGATGTCATTATCGTGTTTAATTTGATGTCAACATTATCAGGACCTCACAGGATTCAGGTCGGGGTTCGGATCCGTCCTTTAACACCAGCAGAACTAGCTCAGGGTCAATCCTGTAGTTGGGCAGTTCGAGGACAGACAATCCAGCAGATTGTTGATCAAGACATCAGACCATCATCGTCATCTTTGAAGAAGCGCGCCGAATTCAAATTTCAATATGTATTTGGACCTGAGACTAGTACAGATCAGGTATTTAATGAATTAGTTGCTCCAATTGTACAAGATGGTCTATCTGGTATTAATGGTGCTATATGTTGTTATGGACAAACATCAGCTGTATGTATAGAACACATTCATATCACATTTCACTTTGGCGCTCTTTTCACCGAATTCGAAGCGTTCTCTTCTTTTAAAAAATATCTTGGTTTTAGTACAACACGATGAAGATTTCCTCTGAGATAAGATATTGATTATGCCTCACTGTTATTTTCAATAATTAATTTGGCTGTGTGGAGAGCTCTAGTTTCTTTTGATGTTTCTAATAATGTATGACATGAAATATGTTCTTGTTTCAGTCTATGAATTGCTGATATAATTAATATACTATGTTTAGGGTAAAACATACACATGCCAAGGGACAGATGAACATCCAGGTATTATTCGTCTGGCATTGAGATTATTATTCGCTTCAATCCAACAAGTATAATGTCATTGATGATTATGTTGGATCTGAGCATTATTATATAGGATAATACACGACGATATCAATTACGATGTTCATATATAGAGATCTATAATGAACATGTATTTGATCTTCTGTCTGATGTTGAAGAGAATCTTGTCGTTCAGGAAGATAAAGAGGTTTGCATTCTTTCAAACCGGATAGTTCTTGTTCATAACGCTTCCATTCTTCAAGTTTGATTCAATTTGATGAAGTCATTGACAGAAATGTTTCAGAAAGTGACGATTAAAGGCCTGATCGAAGAAACAGTGACAAATGAATCCAGAGCATTAGAACTTATTACAATGGGATTATCAAAGAGAAAGGTAGCTCAGACTATTATGAATGAGCACAGCTCAAGGTCACATTTCATATTTCGTGTCTCAATTGATATTGACGTCCCAGAAGGTATTTGAGAGATATCGTATCAATAATCAATACTGAGTGGAAATCAGGACAAGGAGAGGGACCTCTAAATCGATTGACATCGCAGCTGAATTTTGTTGATCTCGCTGGATCTGGTGAGAGATGTGAATTTAAGTGAGATCTGATCTTTAACTGAATATCCATCAGAACGTATCTCAAGATCTGCGGTCAACGGTGTCAATTTCAAAGAAGGAACATCAATTAATAAGTCGTTATTATCACTTGGTACAGTAATATCATCATTAAGTAGAGGACTCAGGTATTGTATTTATTTATTACGACAATGTTAACCAATCATTCATTATGAGATACATAACGGCTTCTCACTTTTACTCTTTCGTCTGTTGTTTCCCAACTTTCAATAATATCGTGATCACCTTCTGACCTGCTCTGCCTTATAGTCATGCTCCATTTCGAGATAGTCGTCTGACACTCATCTTAAAGGTATGTTTGTCAGGGCATGTTTTGCTTACTAAATGACCAAATAGAACTGCCTTGGTGGTAATTCCAGAACTGCATTTATTCAATGTATAACACCAGCTCGATCATGTATTGAAGAATCTATTTCCACATTTCGTCTTGCATATCGTATCAGCAATGTCACAACTAATGTTCAGGTTTATGATCCATCAATAATGATTGAGATATTCTCATTGATATCATGTTATGTTATAGATTAATGAAATGATATCAGACCCGGGTTCTGCTGATACTTTTCGAGAACGTTATCAAAAACTCCAAGCTGATCATCAGCAGATGGTTCACGCTAGCGACGATCTACGTCGTCAGAACCGTCTTCTGCAAATCCAGGTATGAGTTCATGTACTTTTTCGTGATGGATTTTTCTTAATATATTTTCCAGTTACATCAATATAAAACATTGTATATGAGAACACAAGAGAAAAGTAGTGATGAAATAGCTTCTAAACAAGCTGATAAACAAGTTAATGAAGTTATGAGCTGCTATTAGTGTATATCTTATAATGATGATTTTAGGAGACAGAACAGAGATTACAGCAAATGAATGATGAGATAGATTCATTACGGAATCAGATAGAAGATCTTCATAGATCCAGATCTACTTTAGAGACGAGGTCAGAAATATCGGTCTGGTTTGTTTCGAATATTGATTTATTATGAGTAGGAATCAAGATTTAGAGCAGCGATTAGAATGGGCACAGACTGAGATTGATGATCTACGTGAATCAGCTCGATTATTAGATGATCTTCTATTACCAGAGACATCATGTTCTCGATTAGATCAATATCCAGATCTGGGTGCTCTTGAAGCTGATTTATATTCAGCATTAAGAACAGTAATCTCGTATAGATCTCAACTTCAATAATGCACAGATCATGTCTAACATATTCATATCATCGTTATGTTTCTATTCAATGTACAAATAATCCTGCTTGCAAATACAATTTTAAAAACTTCAAAAATGTGATGTTTTGTTGCTGGCTCTTGTATAGCTATCTGGAATTCTAGTTTTACATATGGTTCCTCGTCACACAGATGATACAAGACAATAAGCGACATATACAACAATGTCGAGCTCAGATTCAGATGGATATCAGCCAGGAACTACATCTTCAATTAGGCACAAATTTACTCGGAGACGTCGCCAGGCAGTACGACAGCATCGAGGTGGACGACGTTGGCCTGGATATGGGATAGTATTACCACCCATGTGGATGATGAATTCGTCAGGACCTGGATATATTCATCCATCTGATGAATGTCAATATTATTATACTTCAACACCATATCAATATCATCAACACAAGTAAATACATCTTGTCCTTGTTCCATTTCTGCTTCCATCTCCATTTATTTACTTATTGTTGAGATCAATGTCTGAGGGTGGGATTAGAACACCTGCTGACCATGATGATGATATCAAGTCGAGGGCGAGTACGACCACGACAGTCAAGAAACATGATCGAGCACGATCAACAACATCAGGTGCCAGTAAACGATTACAATTGGCACGACAGCATGCAGCTGTTGTTCGTATTCAGCAATGGTAAGAGATATTTATATCATGATCGACATACTGGCCCAGTCCATCAATGTGATCAGGTGGAAGAATAAATTACCAAAGATCCGAGGTCGTAATGAGATCATAGATGAGATCTGTCTGGAGATCTCCCAGCAACTTCTTGAAGATTTCATTCGTGGTGAATTTCTACCTGATCTGTTCCTGGATATTATTGCTGATGATAGTAATCGATATGCACCATATACTGAAGAATTAGCTATATGCAAGGATATCATTGATGGAATATCTAATGATGTTATTAGTGATTTATTAAGAATAACAATGAGAGATGCTATCAATAATATGGTAGAATCATATCTAGGACAATGTTCTGCTGAAAGATATCGTCATCTATTCCAATCTATATTAGATTCTTTAATTGATGATGAATGTCATCTAGTATTACCTGATCTTATTCGAGATGTGGCTCAGAGTATGGTTAATGAATATCTTCAATATGTTGAATACTTAGCTTATACAGAGGTATGTCTAATACATCTCTTCTCATATCTCTCAATATTCATAAAACTATAGGCTATTATAGCTCCATTGGTAGATGAGATCATCATAGATATCTGTGAACATGTTTATATTGAGCAATGGGCCAATGTATTGATCCAAGATATGACCCAAGAGATTGTTATCAATTACTGTAATGAGTTCCTTGAAGGCGCCCTTCAAGTCGGTAATCAAGATCGTATTCGTGGTGAAGTGGCAATAGTTCAGCAATATTCTACAATCATATTGAATCAGGTTATCAATAATGTATTCAGTCTCATTGTTACAATATTTCTAATTGTGTGCTATTCTGTAGTCTATTCTACAAATCCTGCTCCATAAATTGGCAACAAATGATGAGAACGCCACAATTGGTTGTCAATTGATGCGAATCTTAGATCGTGCTATATTGGATCGATGCCTGGATATTAATTATTCATTAGATAATGAGATACAACAGGTATTGGATCATGTGTATATTACATCTATCTATATAACACGATGCAGGTTAATAACAATATAGCTCTATGGTCATTACACGATACGACTGTATCTCAGATCTCGGTCGACGTCGTACTAGCTCTCCTACAAGATCAACTACAGGCTGAGCTCGATCTGCAATGAAACCCGATCTATCATACAATGTTCTCGGTCAATGCTGGATGGGTTGGACGCCGTACTGGCCCCTGGAAAGAAGGAGCTGGAGGGACGGTGATGGAGCGCGTGCCGCCCTATCGACTCATTGTTCTGGGTCCATACCGACTCAACATCATGACATCGTATAGACAGAATACGAAATTCGTGAATGTCATCAGGTCGACAGGATCGACCAGCAAGTACAGCTCGGCGTGGATCTCTGCCAACAGAACCAGAGCCAGTAGCTGATCCAGCACGAGCAGGAGCTCCATTGACATCTAGTGTATTTGGCGATGGTGAAGGAGATGATCCCAATTCAATTCAAGGTCGTATCTCACGACTTGATAACATATTCGCAATGTTGCAGATTCTGGATAGCAATGATGATGTCATGTTGAGACGATTGGAGAATGAATTGATGCAATTAGAAGCGAATGAGATGCGACAAAATACAGCTGAACGTGAACGAGAATTCGATGAACAAATGCAAATACCAGCAACAGAGACAATAACAATGGAACAAACATCATCACGAGGACTTTATGATCTTTTATATTCATTATCTGAGATGGGTCCTGGACCTGAACATGATCGTCATGAAGAAGATAATGAGCATGATCATGATCATGATGACGATCATGAACGATTACAGCAATTGATGCTACCAAATGGAACACCATTAACTACAGCTCATATAGATGTTGTATCTCATGCATTAAACAATGCTCGTGAAGTTCTTGGTCTGGATTTGGATCTAGCTCAGGCCGATGCTGTCCAGGAGCAGGGTCGGCGACTCAGCACTGCTTCGGAGCCAGATCGAGAGCAACGTGAAGGAGAAGGCGAACAGATTGAGGGATATGAAGGTTTTAGAGCTGAACATTCCGAACATGAACAAAATAGAAATGATGTTGATCTATCTAATCAGGTATAATATCACAATATTTTTTTACTGTTCCTTCCCTGAAGCGATTTCACTCTTCAATTGGGTTGGATTGTAGACGTCTTTGTCTGATATGAAAATATTCATTTACGCTGGCGTAGTCTGGGTTCTTTTGATGATGTTGTTCACAGGTGGCAGATGGACGTGTAGCCAGAATTATGCAGATATTGAAAGCATTCCATTCCAATGGAACAGGACCCGAAGAGCTCGACGATTTCGTTCTACAAGCCGTCTTACAGCTGCATGCTGGCCCATCGACAGATAATGCAGCCTCGAGCCCAGATCATCTTGGTAATGAACAGATGCAGCTGTATCAAGATTGTATTGCTGCTATTGATGATTTCTTTGAATTACTCACGATGATTAATAATGATGTCGATGATCATACCGATAATGAACATAGAGGCCATATATCTGCTGATGATGCTATCGAAGATGACGATGATGATGTTGATGAACCCGATCGGCATCATTCTAGGGCGTTCTCTCGAGGCTCTAACTGAGTCGTTATTCCATTAATACAATGTTTATAAAGGAGCCTGTTTGGCGTCATCTCTTTGAATTAAGCTGAATGCATGGTTGTGAATATGTGCCCTCATTAAAGAATGGACTTGATGACATCCACCGACTGCTGTTTCTATAATAGTATCAAGCTGATCAGCAGCTACAGTACATTCCATTTCCACTAACGATAACTGAAAATAAATAAATAATTCTGGAATTATGAATACAGACAGGGAATACCTTGCCAGAAATTGGAAGTATAGCAACTACAGCTTCTACACCATTCATAGATCTCTCAACCCAGCTTAAATCTAGACAAAACCGTTCAGATAGATATCACCAACATTTGACTATAAACATTCCAGCAGCAATTTCAGACAACGGCTTTCTTAAAGTGAAAGTAGACAAATCGATTACCAAGAACAGGTGATGAATCAATGAATCCAGCAGATGAAGCACAAACGAAATCTTGGACAGGAATGCCAGCATCAATTAATGCCAAGGTGATGGCATTAATACATGCAGGTAATACACCCCCATCATTCTGGACCAGTTCAACCATGATACTGATCTCCGATCTTGGATATAGATGAAGCTGTAGAACGGATTCAAATACCTGACGAAGGGTCGCCTCCATAATTAACGACTTTCTATCGCCTGATATTTTAACAATAAGAAACGTTGCTGAAAGATGAACTTTAAGAAGACCTTTCGAAGACCTCAAATGCTCTGAAGCACTAAACTTTGAGACGTAAAATTCGACATTGAGAATAGCCCGATCATGACGTGTATGACCCCATCGTTCAGCTTCGGCAGGGCCAGAGACGGCAGCAATCGCTACAGTCTGTCCGATTTGAAATCGACACGACCCGTTTACAGCTCTGTGAAATACACCCATCTCCATCGTGATTCGACGGCATTCATGAGGACGTCGGCCATCAACCCGGAGCCCTGATGATGATGGTAGCTGCAATCTCGACATCGATAAAACACGAAATTCCGCAAAAAATCTCACAAAGTTTGCGTCGCGCAAACTTTTCTGTCATTTTTTCATTGTGTCTTTCCTATCGTACAATATTATTATAGAGTGGCATCTAATTGCCATTATCTTTGGGTGGACATGTCGTTCAACAGTCTGGCCACGTTGCCCACGATTTTGTTGATTGTCTCCGGCATCTTACAAATCCATGCGTGTTTCTCTGCAATTTATTGTGGGTTCTTGATTTGACGTATGGTTTTCGGCTTCCGGGAACTGATCATCATGAAATAGTCGAACATTGGGTGAAGCTGTCACATTTGGATAAATCAAAATCAGTACTTCCTTGGGATGTAAGCCTTTAGATTAAAGATCTCTTCATGTTTGTGTTCTATCTAACCACACACCAGATTATGTTAGAAAGTTTTGTATCTTTTGTGATCTGTATGATTGCAAGTGTTCTTCGATATGGTCGTTTTCGTCCAATTAAGTCGGTTGATATCCAGTCATCAAAGACTCTGGATCAGATCAATGCCAGGCCTGAATTTGCTCATTTTAATCATCGTGGAAGGTCAGCACCAGTATTATAAAGCCTCATCTGTATATTTGCTGTATTCCCCAATTACATATTACAGAGCGGTGAACGATGTTTGATCAAATCAATAAATCGTTGCTCTGATGTCCCACCTATTTCGTTATCATACAGATTTATTGGAGTATGCCTGAAAGATAACAATTTCTGGTAGCGTTTTGAGAACCCTAATAAATTGGATGGCAATGGAGCAAGAGAGAATCATCATGAGCTACAGCCAGGTACAATACTGTATTTGAACTTGACCATTATAGATTCAATCCAACCTCTCATAATTATTTCTATAACGAATGAGACATAAATAGCGCGCCATTAATGCATGATGATAGGGTTTGTCAGTGAGTTAGAGTTGCTTGTATGAAGTACACAGCATCAGTACACTACACCACCAGGTGCAGAGTGTCAACTATGAGCGCAACCCGCAGCCTGACTGCAACAAGAATCATTTGACTGCGAGCGGGTACGTCAGCTGATTCCGTACGGGGTAGCGCACGGTGTCTTGGGGTGAGTGTGCTTCGTCTATCCGGCATTGATTGGACTCCCTTGTTGTACTGACAATCACCATGGCTGGATGGGGAGATGTATCTGCCAATACTGCTACTGATGCCGGTGGTTGGGGTGATTCTACTGCTGCCCCATCTGCTGGTGGATGGGGTGCATCTACATCTAATGGTAGTTCAGCCGGTGGTGGTGGTGGATGGGGTGATTCAGCACCCGCTCCAAGCCCTCAAGGCATGCCACCTAAAGACTCTTTCTCTTCTGCCCCAGGACAATCACCTGGTGGTGGTGGTTGGGGCAATGATGCTCCAGCACAAGCTCCAGCACCTCCTGGTGGTGGTGGTTGGGGTAATGATGCTCCATCTAATGGCGGTGGTGGTGGTGGTTGGGGCGGATCCAACAATGACGCACGACCACCTCGTGATGATAACCCCCCTCGCAACGATAACAGAGGAGGAGGTTTCGGAGAGAGCTCAGGAGATCGATTTAGCGAAGGATTGGGCTCATTCGATCCGGAAGCTTTGATGGACGTCAACGGCTTCGGAGGTCCTCCTCGCCCTAACCTTCAAGATATTGGTGTGAAATCGCACGATATGGAAGATCTTGGTCGTAACCTTCAAGATGTTGATTGGTCTCAATTCTCATTGAAGGAGTTCAGGAAGGTATTACCTTGTAGTTTTCCAACAATCTTAATCAAAAATCTCTGTCCAGGACTTCTATGCTGAGCATCCTTCCGTCGCCAACCGCTCCCAGGAAGAAATTGATGACATCCGTCGAAAGATGAACATCAACCTGAAGGGAAATGGAATCCCTCGTCCCGTGTTATCCTTTGAGGAAGCCAATTTCCCTGAATATATCATGGATATGGTTGCTAATGCTGGATTTACATCTCCTACTCCAATCCAAATGCAAGGTTGGCCCATGGCTCTTTCAGGTCGAGATGTCGTTGGTATCGCAAAAACTGGTTCCGGAAAGACGCTGGCCTTCATTCTTCCAGCAGTTGTGCATATCAACGCTCAACCTTTGTTAGAGCCTGGTGACGGACCCATTGTTTTGGTTCTGTGTCCTACTCGAGAGCTTGCTATGCAAACCAATGAAGAATGCAACAAGTTTGGAAGTACCACTCAGATTAAGCATGCCTGTGTCTATGGTGGTGCTCCTAAAGCTCGTCAATCTCAATCTCTTATGCGAGGTGTTGAGATTGTCATTGCTACTCCTGGTCGTTTAATCGACTTTTTGGATTCTGGTGTTACTAACCTTCGTCGTGTCACCTATCTGGTTCTTGATGAAGCTGATCGTATGTTGGATATGGGTTTCGAACGACAACTGGGCCAAATTGTTTCGCAAATTCGTCCCGACCGTCAGACGCTGTTGTGGAGTGCGACATGGCCAAAAGAAGTTCAGCAGATTGCTGCTGATTTCACATTAGATCCTATTCAGGTATGCTGATGGCTCTGGTCTCGGTCCATTTTGCTGATTATATCTTCCCATAGGTTACTATTGGTGATTCGGCATTGACTTTGAACGAGAATATCACTCATATCATTGTTTGCTGTGAAGCTCGAGACCGTATTCAGAAGCTTCGCAACATTATTAACGACCCCGAATTCGCTGAGAGCAAGATCCTGATTTTTACTTCGACCAAGCGTACTGCTGATGAACTGACCTTGCTTTTGCGTCGTAACAAGTTCCCTGCTCTTGCTATCCATGGTGACAAAGCTCAGACTGAACGTGATTGGGTTATTCATCGATTCAAGACCGGAGAGTGTCGTATTATGGTTGCTACCGATGTTGCCAGTCGTGGTCTTGATATCAAAGACATCAATCTGGTCATCAACTTTGACATGCCAAATGGTATTGAAGATTACATTCATCGTACCGGTCGTACTGCTCGTGCCGGAAAGAAGGGCACTGCTGTCTCTCTGTTCACTTCTGATAGCAACCGTCTTGCTAGTCAGATGGTGAAGTTCTTGAAGCAAGTCAATGCCTTCGTTCCTCGTGAACTAACTGAAGCTGCACAAGGCACATCCGACTATCGACCTGGAATGAAATATGGCCAGGGTATTGGTCGTTCAGGAAAGGCTTCGTACAGCGGTGGTGTTGGTTCTAGCTCAAACTCTGTTCCTCTTGGTGACGGCGGTGGCTGGAATGATAGTCAAGATTTTGGTTCCCGTGGCGGTGGTGGTTTTGGAAACGATCGATCATTCGGCGGAAGTAATGGCAATAGTCATCAGAGCTTCGGTAATGACAATGGCGCTCCTGCTCCTTCTGGTGGCGGCGGCTGGGGCAACGCCGTGTCCTCGTCCCCTACGTCCAACGGTGGTGGCTGGTGAAAATTGAAAACATTCTTCTTTACTCTTTCCATTGTTTTATGCCAGAATGCTCAGTTCTAAATATTAAGTATCTATATTTTTCTGCAGTTTCGTATGTATTCGTAGTTTACATGCATTTACTTAGTTGCACGAGATTATCCTTGAATTCTTGAGCGTTTGCATCGGAATCGTACTGGTCCATGATGGCCATAACTGATGCATCTGCTTTGTGAACTGCTTCGACCACCCGATCTGCTGCGGCTGGTCCCATTTTTCCTGTAAATACCAGCCTAGATTGAAAATAGTGTCATGCTAAGTCTAGAATACCAACTCTTTTGGTCTTACTGCTCTAACGTCTGAAGCACATTATTGTTTGGAGAAGCATGATTCGGCTTAGAATGGGTCCGACATGCCAAACGTATTGATGAATCAACAAATTCGGACCAGTCATTCTGGGCGCTGCATAAACATTTGTCATCAATGACAGACTTGCCAGCTATCGTGTCAATGCTTACCTGTAGACAGAATATGCAGCTTCAATCACCGGGTCCTTCTTCAACACCAATGCTTTTAACGAGGCCCAATGAACGTCGTCGACCAGAGATTCTTTAAACAGATCATCTGTTAACTGACAAAGATGACGTCGCTCTCGGGGTGTTAGCAGCGGAACCTGTAAATTTCACTAAGATGGCGAGAATGTCGGTAGCCTTTTAAGGCGAACATTTTTGTCTTGTTGGGCTTCGTAAGACTTCACAAGCAGCACCTTTTGTTCTCCTGCTCTTTGAACAAGTAAAGCATCCAATGTCTCAATTAGCTCTGCCCAGTTGCCATCCTGATTGAACGCTTCGATAGCTGCCATCACCATTTCGTCTTCCTCCTCTATGGTATTTCCGTTAGGAAGCTAGAGTAACAGAGATGGGGCAGTTACCGATTAGCTTCTTTAACGCTCTGGTCCAATGATCAGACAGCCCGTGAGTATCTCTTAGCCTCTCCAGCAACCAGTCTATCGGTTCATTTTTATTGCTGACTACAGGTAGCTTTAGAAATACGGTGATTCCCTCAAAATATCAACTTACTTTCAATCAAATCTCCTGAAAGGTCTTGCGCCAGCTTTCCCGAATTTCCCGAAACAGCAAACTCAGCAAATGCCTGATATGTCGTAAGCGAAACAGGGTACCACTGCCTCGAGGAAATACCTCATCAATCGCAGGATGCATTTGAGCAATAGCGGCCTCGATTGCTTCAGTTTCTTGGTTATCAAGCAATTCCGCATCAAATAAGTCGCGAACTGTCTGCAGTCTATACTTGACAAGACGTTGACGATCACGTTCAGCATCATTCTCGACATAGTTGTTGCTCATCTGAGTTTCTGTATCTTATTAAGAGAAATTAATCACCGATTTACTTACAGCAGCTTCAAGCAGCTTCGTAGCAAGAGTTCTTTCGTCGACATCATTTCCACCATATATGACAAATACGCTTGCAATCAATGAGTCTTGATCACGAGCTAAATCTTGCAATGCCAAACATTCCTTTTTCAGGAAAATTAGAGGTTTTCATGATAAAAGTTTTCGAATTTACCTCCTGTGAAATTAATGACATTTCTTTCAACATCCAAATACGAGCTAATGTCAATTCCAACGAGGGGGCGGGCATCGATGTAAGATCATTCTGTGCTGTAGCTAACAGAAATCGAACAAACCGCAAGATGTCCCCATGCTTCTGGTATTCTTCAAACTCTTGCAATACCTGTTAGGGAATTCACAAAACAAGTCTTTTGGAAGCGAAAATCACTGTACTTGAAAGTCATCGCTTTCAATTCTTGCTTTAATAGCGAGGCTTTCGGCAGGATTGATCAATGGCACCGGTGGCTTACACAAACTAGAGAGCAGCTCCAACAAGGCAGATTTCTGGTTGGATTTGATCTGGATGCCACAAACAGTTAATAAGCAATATAATCTCTGTAAGAGGAAAGATAATTACTATAGGAAGAATAGATACAGCAGAAGCAACATGCGATGGACGAACACGACTATCTGATGGAGTAACAGGATCATGGTGGTCTGAACCAGGACTTTCTTGAATCATTTTATAGCTTGTTCGAGGCTGTCGGGTGATGATCACATGAAGTGCTTGCACATGATCAGTTGAGGATCTGAAAGCGTTAGGCTTCTTGCTTAAATACGATAATGGAACAATCTGGCCTTCTGGCTGGACTTGAATTGCTAACAAGCAGGGTTATTACATTTCCAAGATTGTATTGTGTTGTGATATGTACCAGCAATAAAGGAGGGATTCTGAATTCCAAATACAGCTGCTAGCATGTTCTGCAACTCAGATGTATGCATTCCAGCGTACACCATCAGTGAAGCCGATTGTGTGGCATTGCATTCCTCCCCAATCTCTTCATGAAGCTCGAAATCCACCAGAATGAGATCATCCATTACTGGTGATCCTGGATTTCGAGCACTGAATGAAGCAGATCTGGGCGTGATTGCTTTTGGATCGAACGGCGGTACCATCAAAGAAATCCTCATGATGCGAAATCCTAATTGCTTGGGTCGAAGCAAAGCCGTTTGTATGGCGTGAAAAAAGAAAAGCGAGATATGCTGTAGGCATATAGTAGACTAAAGTGATGCTTCTGCAATCTTCATGAAGAGTATCTTATGATTATGTCTCCAAATCTACATTTTCTATTTGCAAGATCTCCACAATTATTTAAATTGGAAAAAGCGAAATTTCACAGTTGGGTTGCTTGATATGAGTTCCTTCGTTCTGTAGTGGTAGTTTTCTGACGATTTCGGCTAACCAATTTTAGTCTGGTGGCATACATCACAGTTAATCATGACTGCAAGTGCAATTATATAATGTATAAATTGGAAAAATTTACCAATTGTTAATAAATACTGCCAGTAAGCACCCTTTAATTCCAAAAAAGCTTTCGTGTCGCACGCATTGCTTTCCAGCTAAGAACTACCCCCAGCGAAACATCCATCTGAGACATGCCCTAGGATTTGATACACCTTCGCCAAATGATGGTTTCAACTGTATGTTAATATAATTTCATTCTGACGTAATGTGATAAGAAGATATGCGTGACAGCGCAGTTTACATTCTCCATTTAATATCAATTGAATTCAATCATGAAACTGATTAAAGTGACAGCTGATACAAGCAGATCATGTGTGATAGATTGTTCGTCACCAGAGACATTATGCACCACCTATCGTGATCTAAGAAATGTTTTACAACAGAAACAGGACTTATCTGCTGATCATGAACTCTGTGATGCTAATGACGCTGTTCGTTCTCATCGTGCCCTGGATTTTCTTCTCTTAATCTCTTATCAATCAGGTTTATGATTTGGATGCACCCATTCAATTTTCAGAAAATGCTGTTGTCCATATCAAGTGGAATAGTTTTGATATTGTTGTTAAGAACGATCCTCACGAGCCTCAACATGTTCAGGTCTCCTCATCATGGACTGTTGGACAGGTGTGTCTTATATAAAGCTGCTTTTGTGTTCTGAATACCCTCAGGTTCGAAAAGCATACGAATTGGAGATTGGTTCAACCATTGAAAAGTTATCGTTCCAAGGAACTGAGCTGGATGACTTCAATACCCTTAGCTCTTACAGAATCATTCAGAACTCGACATTGGTTTCACGAATTCGTGTTCATGTTAACGATCGTTATTGCAATGTTTGTAGTGCTATTTGTCTGGTTGAATTTTTGAAAATGAAATTGGCTGTATAGCTCGAGCAACCTTTACTGCTGTACGAATTTACGACGATTGTTGATTTGAAGACTGCTTTTGGGAATGCAACTGCCCGAACGACCTTCAATGGAACTGTTACTTATAATGGCAATGAGCTGAGTGATTATACAACATTATATCAGGCTGGCATCGGTTCTGACGATGTACCGTTTATTCTCTTGCTCGTGTTGTCCTCTTTAATTGATATTTTAGTTGATTGAATTTACCAATGCGTCGTTCCAAATTGAGATCGCGACAGCTGGCGTCATGGGAGAAGATGACGAAGACGAACGGATTGTCGAATTATCGGTACATGACCATCACACCGTTCAGATGATCAAAGAATCGTATGGACTTGCGACAGGTGGCCAGGTACTTCACCTCTTTTTGTTTGCTCTCCGTTCTGAAATGCATCAGGCATTGGTTGCTGAAGATCGGCTAGCTTGGGAGGGCGAAGTTCTTGCTGAAAATGAGATGATTTATTTGAGAAATATTAAGGCTGGCGCCAAACTTTATTTGCAGCGGGAAGGCATTACAAGGTCTGTCTGTTAGTTGAGATGGGCGCGAATATGGATTCATTCTTGCTTAGAACTATTCCTTACGAATGCGGTGGCTGTGGTGATGTCAACAAAATTCGGCGTCGTGACCCGATTCGTTGTCGAAATTGTGGTTATCGTGTTCTCTATAAACTTCGAACAACCAGACGTAAGCAGGTTTTAGATTGCCGGCTGCAACTTCTTGAATATTTATTGCTACAGCTTGTCAATATTTCGCAAGATAGCCGTCATATTTCAATTGTTATAAAACATCAGTTAGTTGAAGTGTCAGAAGTCTGTTAACTGACAACGTCATTAACTCGCTCTGTGAATAATATCACATTATCGTCATTCGCTCTTTGTAAAATCTTTACCATTTGCATCGCGTGCCTTCTCTTCTTTCTTGTACCTGAGTATACCTGGTGGGATGTCGACCAGCGCCGACGGGTCGCTAATAACTCCTGAGCTCAGCTCTTCTGTAAAGAAGGCGGCAATCAAAGGAAGCGAGGGCGGATATTCGTCAAGCAGTTCGACGAAGTCACTTCTCCAGTTCGACGATAAAGCAGTGGAACCGATTGCCACCAGCTCGAATGTTGTCAGCTTACGTGAAGTTGAGACCGGTTTAGAGACGTGAGTTTTGCCGCCTTAAATTCAACATCGATTAGATAATGTAGCTCTAATGGTGATCAGATACTTGGAGAAGCTGGAAGCCATTCATTGGGAGAATTCGTCATCGAGCGTCGCAAACGTTTTGGGACAGATGTTATCATCTGTGAATAATTTATCAAGCACATTGGAAACTTCCTCTCCCGAACACACGAACTTGCAACATGAAATACAGTCTGAGCTGAACCAGATCAGCGAGCTGTTCTCCGATTATGCAGAACGACATCCGAGCATATGTCACGATCCGGCAGCAGCTGCTGCTGTTTTCGAGCAACTCCAGGCCATTCGACAACAGCAACCTAGTCTACAAGCTGCAGGAGGTACTCGGAAACCTAATCAAAAGAAGTGAACTCGCCCGGTTCTGCTTAACATTCCAGATTAAATGTTTATTGTCGACAATAGTTTAGTTGATTACTCTTTACTCTGGTGCTCCGCCTGGGACCAAAATGCAGACATTATTGCCATTTACAAGGCAGGATTCGATGTTTATAGCACGTTTTCCATCAGGGTGCATCTCGCTGGCAATGTATTTCAGATTAGTAACAGAATCTTAAACAAATTCTTACTATTCAAAAGCGTCATCCAGGACCATATTTACATAATCATCGAATCCTGGAAATAGGTTAACAAAACGTGTCAATTTCTCAAAACACAGTCACCTCGTAATACGCCGGTAATCTCTTTTTCACCTTTCATAATAATCCAGATCCGCGACCCGATACATTTATCCAGCAATTCTGTAGAGATATCAACAGACCTGCATTTAGATGGTAGAATTCGACCTAGTGGCAGTAACTGGCTGAGATTGGTTTTAGCAACCGGTGCCGCAATGGAGGCGTCTGTGGTCATATTGTGATTATCGCTCCGGAATTCGTATAAAGCAATGTGTGAGAATCTGTCTTCGCAAAAACTCTCTATTCATGTCCAAGTTTTATTATATTTAACAGACTGCCTGTCGTACCGTTCTTGATGGCATTTCGACATGCAGAAATCACTCCTGCTTTCTGTTTGCCCATTCGTAAACGAGCACCTCGTTGGATCATGAGGTTGACCTGAACAAAAAAGCGAACTTAGCCCTGTGGCAAACCGTCGATAAGTTGTTGAACCTGTTTTAGAATCTCCAGCAGCGCTTTGTGATTAGCTTCTCTTTTGTTTAATTCTCTGATTAGTTCCTCGTTCGTGACCATCAGCTCTGAGCATTGAATTTTGGCTTCTTTCATATCTTTCAGTAGTCGGGCATCCTGTTTCTTGAACTAAATATAGCATTTAATAAGGTTTGTTATACTGACCTCTCCTTTGACTACTAAAGCCTTGACTAGGTTGCTGAGATCAGCGATATCGTAGTTTAGTCTTTTCTTTAATGTTGTGTATTCATCCAAATTCTTTAATACCTGCTCGAATCGAGAAAATTCATCTGGGAAATTCGCAACACTGTCACATTGCTCAATGGCCAAGAATGAGCATAAATCCTGAATGATGTCCCCTAAATGTATCAAATTACGGAAAATGAAGCCTCGACCATAATCCATACCTGCTAGTTGCATGTCATCAGTTTGCAACTGAAACTGGCCACCTCCTTCATTCTGAACAGAGACGTTCAGCAGTGTCTCAGTTCTCATGCATTTAAATCCAATCGAAAGCGATTCGCTATCATGCCTATTGGCAAAATCGAAAAGAAAACTTTGGCTGAGCCAAAGTACAACACGAGATAAGCGTTCCTTCAACGGCATTGTCACCTGGACAATGTTAGACATCGCTCTGCGAGCCTGAGCTATGCTTCTGACAGTTGAATTGATCTGAGGCAGATCTCTGGCCTTGCAATAAACGAAGGAAGCAAACTTCGGCAACCGGTGCGACATTTCGAAGACGTGGTCGTTATTCGATCCTGATATAATTATCAATCTGCAATCGATTCACACTCAATCAACCTTTGTATCCAATAACAACTTGAATTTTCAGTTGACATGCAATATGTTGGGTCAACTTCAATGGAACGATAATCGACTTATTAGGAAATGTTGCATATTTCACAATCGTGCCTCCTTCCAGGATATTGTCCATAACCACAACGACAATCTGCTCGATACGGAATCAGTAATTCTTCTTCGAACTGTTTTTGAGTACTTTAATTAAGGTTTCATTGCTGGTGCTCATTCGAAGTTCAAGGCCTGTTTTAGTTAAATTAGGTCCCAGAGCACATGTAATCTTAGTATCAGGAGGTATACGTCCCAGACCAGAATTCGGTTTCTGCATAGCAGCAAGGTTCATTTCATACCCATTTAGTTCTCTTTGTAACTCGGCGATTTTGGATTTCAGTTTGGCAACTGTGACATCATCGGAGGCGGAACGAACTGGGTTTACGACGCTCTTGTCTTCAACAGGAGTATATCCTTTTACAAACTGTTAGAATCAATTTTTGATGATTTTCAAAACACCTTTCATATTGCCATCAGTTAAACAAATGATGAGTTCTTTGACGTTTTGATAGCGAAATTCACCAGCAATTATCGATGCTATAGTTCCTCCAACATTGCTGGTTTGAACAACAGTTCCATTTCGCATGAGCCGGAGCTAAAAAATCTCAAATCCAGACACCGTGACGATGGCAAACAACAGACCTCAACCGTGCCATCTGAGAATCCGACAACTAATTCGGGAATTCCATCTGCATCCCAATCGAATGCAGCGATAGTTACAACCCGATTGCTGCATTTGAAGCTCCAGAGCTTCGACTCGCCTTCGTAGATACCGATTGTTCCATCAGATAATAAATACCCAAATGTGTTTTTCTGGATTTGGCAAAGATCTTAATTGAGCCAATGAGCACAAATAGATAGAATAAGCTATAAATGAATACTTGCGATAGGACACGATTCTGCTTTCTCCCAGACGACTTGCTCGTTTTTATAGGCTCGAATTTGACAGTCTTCACTGCCAACAATAAGTTTTTGAGAATCGCCGTCTTCAACATCACAACAAATTAAGCTCGTGACGTTGTCGCTTGTGACAGTCCAAAATTTTTCCTCTCCCGTGGCGTCGAACCCTTGTATTGAACAATTGCCACCAACAACAGCCAATGTCGAAGAGCTTTTCGTTGGGGAGCCTAATGAGATAACATTGACGCCATCAGCAATGTCTTTGAAAAAGACATCGCGATTATTGTGCAGATCGTAAGCCATGAGATTGGTCGGTGTTCCAACAAATAGAATGTCATGCTCTAATGAGCCTATCCTTCCAGTCGCTATTGAAGTCACCTCTCTATTTACTCGTAATATCTACAGGATAGCTCAGAATAAGCTGATTTTTATGGTGGTGCTGGTGACCTGCGGTTTGGATGGATCTGTCGCCCAGTGAATGGAAACAGTTCCGCCTGGATTGGCGGCTGCAATTGCAGGACGGTGTCCATCTAGATATCCAATAGCGAATCTATTAGGTAAGACATGGACCTGTAGAGATATATTGAATACAGGTATGAACGCATTACTTGAAGTCATGTTATTAAGAGTCACTCTTTGACTTGTTATTATGGGTACTCTGTACATGAAACAGCAACTGTATATGGTCTTAATGTTACAATATGATGTCTATATAGGTAGTGGTGTTAGTCAGTGACTTCACTAAGGCTATCTTGTCGTAACCAGGAACTGATTAGGCGCTCGATTTTGATGAGATCGCAGATCTGATCTGGACACGAGATTGTCGTTGCAATTCTTCAGTGACGGTAGCACGGGCTTAATGCACACAGCTGTTGAGTCATGTTGCTACGAAGACGAATATGTTTGAGAAATCTAGCCTTGCACTTAGCGATCTGGTCAATCCAATCATTGGACAAAAGTTAGTTTGACCTCAAGTTGAAAATCCAAAAAATGCTGCAAAACCGTGGGCTATGTACCGAGACCACACGTTCAGATCATGATAGATATAGAAGTGTCACAAAGGCTTTTTCACAATTTTACACTACAAGGACTCAACCGTTAATAAAAGTCAATGTGAAAAATGTTAAATCAGAATCATGATAAATCGCTCGGTTGATTTTAAACACCTACACTGGAGTAGGTGATTTCCCCAAAATCCATTATGTCCCACGAAAATTGGGTCTGCAAAGAAGTTGTCCTGTCTTGACAGTCGTCATGGGCGAGTAATGGATGTTTTTTCCAGGAAACTACTATCTGTGATGGATTAGCGAATTCAGCGTGCGTGCGGGAACCTCCTTTATTCGTATCAGTATTGTCTTTGTTTAAACGATGAGAAGAAGAGGGTTTGTACCCAGGTTAAAAGCAGGCCAGCAACCACAGACCTCTGCCATCGTCAACAAATATGCTCAAGCTGAAGCCGAAAATAAACAGGACGATGATTTTGGGTTTTGTTTGTATTCTGGTGGCCCAGAACGAACTGGATGGCTTCTCAATGTGCATCAGGTATCGGTTATTCTCGCCCATCCAACCGAATCTTTGTAAATGACTGTTTCAGACCATGGTGATTGATCCAGAGACTAAGCTAGGACGTAGTGCAGTAAATTTTTATTTCATGGGCGAAGATGGCGATGGATTTCGTGCTACCCTTATTGTTCCATCCTACTTTTTAATCCGTGTTAAAGTATGATGCTTGCATGCATCGTGACATAATTTTTAATAATGGTCAGGATGAGAGAAGACTCGAAGTCGAGCAGTACCTTTTGAAAAAGTTTGAAGGCGTAATAGCATCAATAGAGCACAAATTAATGGAAGATCTCGATAGACCGAATCACATATCAGGTTTGATATCTTCCTTCCCTTACCGACTATGTCTAATGGTCCATTAGTGAAGGAAACTTTGTTCTTGAAGCTCTCTTTCCACAATCTACAGCAGCACGCTACTGTTCGTAAATTTTTGCAGCCAATTGTATCGAGGAATTTTTCCAATCAGTCGATGGCTGAAGGTAGTTTATAATGAAACCAGTGCTGGTTGCCCAACTGTTTTAGCATTTCTTGACGATGACAATTATCGTCCTAACCATCACAATCTATCCAAAATGGAATGTCTTTCTGCAGTCATCGATATTCGAGAGTACGACGTTCCTTACGTTCAGGTTATCAAACCATTGCTGTCATAGTTCCACGGTTATATCGCTTATAGGCTGTTTGTATATCTGGTGGTTATCGAGCTGGCCTGTGGTATAACGTCGCCGTACGTGAGGGATCCACTATTTTAACCAATCTACCCGAAATGGTTGAAGTAAGAAATTAGATCCACACGCTTGGGAACTGTTCTCATGACTTTCAATGAAGGTCCCCGATCTTCGAATTATCGCATATGATATCGAAACAACCAAAGCCCCGTTGAAATTCCCAGATCCAACTATGGATTCAATCATGATGATTTCATACATGGTTGATGGCGACGGCTACCTGATCGTCAACCGTCAGATTGTCTCTGAAGATATCGCTGATTTTGAGTA
The DNA here is from genome assembly GCA_003693705.1 of Polymyxa betae. Classification (NCBI taxonomy): domain Eukaryota; phylum Endomyxa; class Phytomyxea; order Plasmodiophorida; family Plasmodiophoridae; genus Polymyxa; species Polymyxa betae. The sequence goes on from RBZT01000424.1 coordinate 83,627, forward strand.
TACTCCTAAACCAGAATTTCCTGGCCCTTTCACAGTATTCAATGAGGTACTGTTTCTATACCGAATGTTGAGGCTCTTGGTTGAATCGGAAGTCAGCCGGATGAGAAAGCTTTGTTGGACCGATTCGTAACACACATACAAGATATACGCCCTCATATTTTCACAACTTATAACGGTGACTTTTTTGATTTCAAGTGAGTGCCCAGGTTGGAGAAGTTCATGAGATTTGCTGACTCTGTCAGGTTTGTTGACGCCCGTATGAAGCATTACGGATGGTCGCTAGAGAAACGAATCGGAATTCGTTTGAAAGATTCTGGTGACGAATATGAAGGTCGATTTGTTGTTCACTTGGACGCCTTCTGTTGGGTTCGCCGTGATTCGTATTTGCCTCAAGGGTCTCAGGGTTTAAAGGCTGTCACCAAGGTTGGAGATGCTGATTCGTTATCAAGAGTTTATTGAAAGTATACGACAGGCCAAACTGGCATACAATCCACTGGAAGTCGATCCAGAACAGATGGTGACATTCGCTAAGACACGTCCACAACTTCTGGCATCGTATTCGGTTTCAGATGCAGTCGCTACTTATTATCTGTTTGTGAATCCTGTTTCATTGTAGATGTCCCAAATTAATCTGTATATGTCTAGCTATGTGAAATATGTTCATTTATTCGTATATTCACTGTGTACAATTATTCCAATGGGTCCTGCTGATGTCCTACGTAAAGGCAGTGGTACATTGTGTGAACAGGTTTGTCCATTTGCTTTCATATGAAGAGTTATCGATCTAACTCGTTTTGTTACAGCTGTTGATGGTAGAGGCTGCTCGCGCCAATTTAGTCGCTCCTAATAAAGATCGAGCTAAATTGATGCAATTTCATAACGGTAAATTTTCTTGACATAATGATGTTGATTTTGTGACTTACTAATTCTAGACCATTTACTGGAATCTCAAACTTATATCGGCGGGTATCAAGTTTTTGGTTTCATATTGCTTTCTGAGTGTAGTCCTTGCAGCCACGTTGAATGTTTGAAATCGGGTGTCTTCCGAAAAGATTTGCCAGAAACGTTCCAGATGGATTCAGCAGAGATACAGAACTTGATTGATACTGCTGAAGATGCCATCAGATTTGCAGCTGAAACTGAATGGCAACGTCCCTGGGATGAGGTTGGCTCTCCATACCGCAATCCACTCACTTAATATCTGCTACAGATCGTCAATGCTGATCAGCTTGTTGATGAAATCAGGTCGAAGTTACAGGTTTTTTTAGAATCTCCAAAGGTCTCTATCGAGCCTCTCATATATCACTTGGATGTTCAAGCTATGTAATGATATGCTGTATTCGTGAAATTGTCTCTGATGCTGTCCTAGGTACCCGAATCTGATTTTAACCAATCGACTTCAGCCAATGGCCATTGTTAATGGACAGATCTGCGCTGCTTGTGATTACAATGTCGATTCTGAAACCTGTCAGCGTCATATGCAATGGCAGTGGAAAGGGTCGGATGTACATGTCATGGTCTTTCCACAATCTTATTCTTACCATCAATTAGGCGGTTCTATCCTGCTACGCGTTCTGATGTAGAGCTTCTGTATGATACTCTGAGAAAATCAATGCATCCTGCACCTGTCTGTGGTTGTTCGTACATTGAGCGCATGTAGCTGATATCTCATAAGGATGGATCACTAACGGTTCAATTCAGTGAATTATCTCTTAACAAACAGGCTGATCTACTTGCTGCTCGTGTTAAAGAATATTCACACAAAGTCCTGTTTATTGCTCTGATTTTGTATTGCTGCACTCAATCGGGCCTATAGGTTCATAAAAAGACAATTGAAGAGCATGTTGAGACAAGATTGGCAACAATCTGCCAACGCGAAAATCCCTTCTGTTCGTCAATTTCGGCGATCTGGTGAAGAAATCGCCATTAACAATTTACGTAGATGTTGATACAGTTCGGGCTTTCCGAGATCGTCGTTATTTCTACAAAAAGAAGAACAAGTGAGATCGTGCACAATCGATGTTGTAACCATACTGAAAATCCATTTAGAGAATGGAAAGACAATGTCAAGAAAGCCAAAACGTTGGCGGAGAAACAGAAAGCGAACTCTATGGTGCTTTTGTATGATTCTATGCAGTTAGCCCATAAGGTAATATACACATTTTTCCGTTTTGAAAAGTTAAATACGAACTTCAGTGTATCTTGAACTCTTTCTACGGTTATGTCATGAGAAAGGGTGCTCGATGGCATTCAATGGAGATGGCCGGAGTCGTTACCGATACAGGTTCTGGTCTCATATATTAGTATTGCAATGGCTGAGGCACGGTTCAGGTGCAAACATCATCAAGTTGGCGAGAGAGTTCGTAGATCGGGTCGGGATTCCATTAGAGCTTGATACTGATGGTATCTGGTGCATCTTACCAAAAGGATTTCCGGAAAATCTCACTCTTGCGGCGATTGATGATGATGGCAAATCTCACAAGTAGGGATTGGGCAGCGATATGCCAATATGAATGGCGAGTGTCGCTGATGATTCCTGTGAAGGTTTGGGTTCAGTTATCCCTGCACAATCTTGAATAGACTCGTACATCAAAGATTCACTAATGACCAGTAACATTATCGACATATGATATATTCTCTTTATAGCTGATTATTCTTTTAGATATCTGTCATGGGATCCAGAAACCAGACGCTATACTAGATCTCATGAAAACACCATCTTCTTTGAAGGTTTCGTATTCAAATGTTCAAAGACAACTTTTGAATGGGTGTAGTTGATGGACCTTATCGAGCCATGGTTATTCCGGCTGCACCTGAAGAAGGAAAAACCTTGAAGAAACGCTATGCGGTCTTCAATGATGATGGATCTCTGGCTGAGCTCAAAGGTATTTGATTCGTATTCAGTATAGAGCAGGACTGTTTGACGTTTTATAGGATTCGAAGTTAAACGTCGTGGTGAACTTGGACTGATTAAGGTGTTCCAAAGTAATTTGCATAAAGTTATCTTGAGAGCTAGTTAGACATACAACTGGTGTAGGTCAAGTATTTCCAATATTTCTTGCTGGAAACACTATCGAGGAATGCTATCAAGAAGTTGCAGCCCATGCTAATGGCTGGCTCGACATCCTCGATCGAAAGGGAGCCGATATCTCTGATTCAGAAGTGTTCGAGCTGCTTTCTGAATCGAAGTCTATGTCTCAGGTATAAATCTATTATCACTCTAATACGATTTCTAATTCGATCTGCAAAGTCGCTGTCGGCTTACGAAAACCAGCGATCAACTGCCATCACTACTGCTAAACGTCTTGCAGAATTTCTCGGCAAAAATTTACTTCAGGATAAGCTTTCTTGCCAGTATTGCTGCAAATGTTTCAATATGAAATGATACTTACAGCTATTATTGCAGATTTATTATTTCTCGTGCACCTCAGAATGCACCCGTTTCTGATCGGGCTGTTCCTGTAGCGATTTTTTCTGCCGAATCTGTACGTTAGCAAATAATGCCAATTTGCTTTATGTTCTATTTATCTTTTCCATCTAGTCTGAGAAACAGAAGTATCTTCGAAAATGGTACAGCCGCAGTGTCTGATAATTGCAGCTTGATATCAACTGTTGAGCAATCAGGCTAGGAGACGCTTCCATGCAAGACTTCGACATTCGCTCGATTCTAGATTGGTCCTACTACACGACTCGACTGGGCTCTGCAATCATGAAGATTATCACGAGTACTGCAATATATGTGTATTGGTTTCAATCAGTTCAGAACCTGAAATCAATGCTCAGTTCCTGCTTCTCTACAAGGCGTTAACAATCCAGTACCTCGAATTGCCCATCCAGAGTGGCTTCGTAAACGTATCGCCAATGTAATACGACATATTACGCCATCGTTCAGCGTCTTAACTGATTCATTGACAAAGGATCGTTCCGGTTTCAAGCAGGCATCAATGAAGAATTTCTTCAGCGCAGCGAGCAATGCTCGCAATTCGGATGATATCGAAAACATCTGTCCAAATGAAGAATGTGTCAATGACAATGATCGAGCATTACCTTCGTCTTCTGCAGTTGTTCCAATCAGGAATGAAACACCTATAATTTCATACGAGCTCGCTCCGAATATGCAAGACGATTTTCAGGCCTGGCTTCAGGTTTTATATATCGCTTTGTCAAAAGCGATTCATTCTTGACCAGTTCTGCAGTTTGAGAAAGAACGATGGCGCTCGCTGCGCAAGCGCCGCAAATTGATGCCGACAACAACGAAATTGAAGAAATCTTCTCACACTGGTGAATTGAATTTACGGTTGAGATTGGATAGCCTGAATGTGTGTGTATCAGTGTCGCGAGATGCTCCACTTCAACTGCATATTGTTCAAATGGTGCCACATCATCGTCTTTCTGGAAGTTTATTAGTCTGGGCCTATCTACCTGTCTGTTCTGTTTGTTGCTATGCATTATCAGTGATTAAATCCACTCACAATAGGACAGAAACGAACTTAGAAGTTTCACATTGCATATCCCCAATACAATCTATGCAAACTTCTGCGACCAACAGCCTGAGCAGCCTGGACTTCGGCCAGTACGTCCCAACTCGTGACGCTGCACATCCTATGTTTTATCAAGGTTATGCACAGGTCTCGAAGCGATATCTGCCGCGCTCTCAGAAAATCCTTCATCTTTACGAAATCGTCGATGCATCAGAGGAGTTGATCTACGAATTGAGACAAAGCAGCTCTGTCGAGTCGATTTTTGAATCGCAAACTCCTCCTGTATTTCGTGCAATCATCCAAGTTGGCAACATGGTCCAATATAGGAATCGGTCTGCTGCTTATTTTTAATCGCCCTTTTTTATTGACTATACGCAGTGATGTAATCTGGCGATCTGGATGCTCATTGCAAGATCTGGAGCTTCTTGATGGAACCCAATGTAATTATAATCCAGGAGTTGGTTCCAGATCATTACATAATGTATTCGTATACGGGGCCGGTACGGAAGAACGTTCCATATTGGCAGCGTTTCTACTAGAAAAGCAATGCACTCGGGTACGAATCTCAGTCTTTTACCATTACCATTTTCCGTAATGCAAATATTAAAGGCGTTCGTGTGTATAATCAGCCAGAGAGGAATCCCATCTGATCGTCCCGACTTGCAATCATTTGTTGCTGGATTGATTTCGGAACTGGGGATAACCGAGTCCATACAGGATCTCGTCTCTGAACTGAAAGTCGTGAAATCCGTCGATAAAGCTGTCCAAAATGTTCAGTCTAAGTATAATTGCTTTCTCTCGTCATGTGTTGAGCTCATCTAATCTAAGAATTGCAACTTTTCACAAAACGCACCATCATTCATCGTTCATCACTTTGCAGCTGTCGCCATCACTACAACGATTCGCCGCGGATTTATCGCTCTTAGGTCAACATTCTTTGTTTCTGTTCGAATTCGGTAATAATCCCGATTTCAGGCTCGCAATCGCCCATGATTCCCGTCATTGACATTCCATCACATCCATCCGATGATCGTTTTGAATCTTTGCAATGGGCAACCGCTTGCTGCAAGACGGCAACTTCAAGGTTCTCGCGTTTGGGTTACAAGACGGAATGTTTCACTGATAATTGTAGATACTTGTCACATCATCGACTGATGATGGATTATCTCCAATGTAGCCGATTTGCTCTGATACCTATTGGGAATATTGCAATGCGAACTACGTCTTTAATGTTGGACGTGTTCTATGCCCGTCAATTACGTGAAGGAAATCATCTCCTCTGGTGCTCTTTATCGGATTATCCAGGTCGGATCTTTCGACATTTGGTAATCTGCTCTCGCTAATCTGTCGTATAGATGTTGGTTGTAACGATGCAGCACAATGCGACTCTCTGTTCGACGATACCATCAGCAACCCAGAAAGAATCAATCCTGGGTCTGACTTCTAGAACGCATCATCGGTTTACGCTCTTACAGTTTTTCGTTTAGTTGCTATCGAGGAGCATGCGTTGAAATTGAAGTTTGTAATATGGCGGCAAACGCCCTGCTTTCGAGCGAATGTGTCCGGTTTGTTGATGATACAATGAAATCTGCTGATCAACAGCCAGATGCTGACAGTAAAGTTGTTGATTTGCCTAGTTTCTTTCATCTCATTGCTGCACAGGTCAATTCCAGTCACGAATACGATTACGTCCGCGATCTGTTGACTGTCTCTCTTCGGCGCCAGCATTTGTCATTCTGAATCGACTAGTCGTAACACTCTTCGATGAAGTTCGTTCTAGTCAAAATGCTGTCGCCGATGCTCTCCTCAGTCAGGTTTATAAGGTGCTTCCCACAGTATGCTGAAGATATCTGCTCACTGCTGCTACCAGTGGATCACATCTCCAACTTCCCTTTTGTACGAACCGAATTTGCACCGACTACTGCATAACATCATGCAGAAGGTGTTCGGTCGGTTATGCAACCAGTTCAAAGCTCTTGGAGCCCAGGTTTTCATCTTCATCGTGTTGTGCTTCATGAGATTAACTTTTGCTTCAGGTCATTTTGGGAACATTCAACAAACTGGTGATATCTACCAAACGCCCCGATATCAGAGCTGCTCTGTCTTTCCTGAAATACGCTTCCAAAACCATTAATGAACAGGAAATGTTTCGTCATCTTTCATTCAGGTCGCATTCCACCATCCCACGACATTGTTTGCGTTTTAATTTGTAGCAATGCAGATATGAAGGTTTATGGCGAAGCTTGCTCTATCTGGATGCTGCAAACTATACCGGAATACCTTATAGCGATGGAGAAGCTTCAGAAGGACAGATGCAAGATGAAGCAGACGATATCATTGCACAAGGTGTGCGAATTTGTTACTACTCTCGTTGTTGTGGCTGTTGATTCTAGTTAGGTGAATGGAACATCACCGAATATCTTCCCGAGTTACCTCGAGCTTATTTTATCGAACTGATGACCGATTTTATTGTTCGTCCTTATATTTATTGTCGCAATCTCTACCAAGAAATTCGAGAACGAGAAGGTTGTGTTGATTTGACTAAGCTGCAGGAATCCATCCGATTGTATGTTAAAGAACAAGCTGTAAGCCGTCTGCCATGTCCTGCACCAGAAATGACAATGTTTGGGCAGGAGTCTCATTACGTAAGGCGTCTTCTGGAGATGATTGATATCATCAATAAGATCGGTCACGGTGTTCATGTTTCAGATGAGGATCGTCAACGAGCCTTGTCTTTTCCCGTTAATCTACGAGGAAGTCATTTGACCATGACAAATTCTGCTTTAGAGTTTATCAAGATGTGCACTCGAGTTATGGCCATGGTGCGTCATAGTTCCTGTATGTTCAACTTTTGAGAATATGATATCAGGACGACCTCATCGCTAATGAAGTAAATTGCATGAAATCGGCAGCCCTGCAACTGATCGGGTACAGTCCGTTCTCTCCAGAAGCCGATTTTGTCAATCCATGTGCTACATTCCGCCTTCGTGACGTACCTTGTTCATGTTGTGATTCCATTCGAGACTTAGATCTGTGCCGAAGCCCACTAAGTCCCCAAGGTGCACTTTTGTGTTCAGCATGTGGCAATTCGCTAGACCATAATCTTATCGAATCAATGCTGGTTAAATACGTGATCAGAAGATCTGATATGTATCAAGTGCAGGACGTGAAATGCAAGCGATGTGGTCGGGTGTCAGGCTCGCCAATCTCACCTCTTTGTCAATGCAGTGGCGATCTTAATTCCGGGATCCAGGACCACGATTGGGTGTCATTTATTGGCAGCTTCGCCGGAATCGCAAAGTCATTCAAATTTGACTGGCTGCTTGATATCTGCATCAGTAAGATAAAATGACATACGTTATGGTTAACAACGTTTGATTCGGATATTTAATGGACAATGCTGGAAATATAATCAACCACGTCGCTCATTTCTTGACCAGAAACACTGTGACCCAATCCAGAGTAAACCTTAAACTGAACAGGGACCCCGGCTTCAGTCAAAATACTGGCTGTCTTCTTTCCAGCTTCGAATCGAACAACGGGATCGATGTTTCCGTGACAAATAAGAATTGGAGTATGCTGATTGGCCGCTTTCAGCTTGGATTTCTCGAAAATATCATGGTGTGGAAGATATCCAGACAAAGCGATGATCCCGCCCAACGGTGAGCCCATTTGCAGTCCTGTATATAAAGACAGTGCTGCTCCCTACAAGTTCGTTATGTCAAAATGAAATTTTTTTGAAAATGAGTCTAACCTGGCTGAATCCTCCAACGATAATACGGTTGGAGGGGATGCCGCCCTTGATTTCCTCTTCAATCAATTCTTGAACTATTTACAGCATATTAACCCAAGCTAGGTGCTAAAATAGGAAAGAAATACTTGCGGCTCTCGATTCTTCTAATCCGGTCAACTTTTCGGAATCAATTGAGTTCAACGAATGGATATCATGCCAGGAAGTGCAGGGAAAGTTCCCTAAATCGGTTTAACAAACCAGAATCGCAGCAAAAGGATTTTGAACCATTCAGAGTAACTGGGCGAATTGGGGCAGTTGGCAGTACGAGCTTCAAGTTGGGAAATGTTTTCTGAAACGATTTCAATTCCAAAGCCCATGAATCAGCCTACCAGGTGTCAATGAGACTGGCTAACAAGTCGATGTGCCCATTACAGTATCACCTAAACCATGAAGGAAAATCAACGTTGCCTGGTGTGCTGACGGAGCTGGTATAGACGTAAGGTTGGAGAATAGCTTCCTTGCTGATGAGCTCATAGGCAAATGTATTGATCCAGCAATCACACCTGCTAATATGATGCAAGTTGAGGTCAATTTCAATGGACATCATTAGGAAGGGGTTGCGCTCCGTGATATCATTTTGTAAATTGTCGCATCAATATCATTACTGTATATCTTCACAATTACAAATATCAAACATGGTGTTATTTTAGTTGTAGTAGAAATTAATTGCATCAGTATTGCTTGCAATGCTGCAGTGCAGGGCCTAGATGCATGTCCCTGCTGTACTGCCGAGCTTGCAGAATGTTTTAGAGGGTCGAGCATTAGAGCGGTACCCTACTGTCGATCGATTCATTGCCTTTCGATTTCATCGCAATATAAACAACCATGGATATCGCATCCAAGCAGACTATGGAAGAGCGAGTTGCAGCTCGCTGGGAACGCATAAAAAATCGACGGCAGAAGCAAGGTTATCCACAAGGATGAAATTGCCAACTGGATTTGACCAAAGTGTTAGATGCGGGAGATAATGCAGATATTACATCGCCATCTGGTGATGTCATGTCCAATAAGTCCATTTCCAAAACAGCCTTGTTAAGTTCTCGAAACAAAATCGGACAGCTGCAGGTTTGATTAGACTAAAAGTGCAAGAATTATCATTAACAAGTCGTAATTCAATGTAACAGATCGAAGCAAGACGTCAGGTTTCAAATATTCAGTTACGCAGCGACCAACGTGAATATCAACGACGACAATCAGATCAGCGTGTACGTGAGCGATTGGCTGTCAGAATTGAAGAAGAAAACAATGAATCCCAAACTGTCATGGAACATATTGAGGCCGGGTGGGCTTCAATCTCAGAACTGAAAGTTCCTCAGGAGATTGCAGATCGTATCCAACAACAAGAAGACGAATGCAGTAAAGTGCTGAAAGCCAAAGCTAAGGTATTCAGTATCTATAGGATTCAAAGGAATCTTTTTCGATTTGTACTGATAGGTCAATGAAGAGCTGGAGGCAGAATTGAAACTGAAATCAGATCAATACACAGAGTTGATGAAAATCCAGGAAGGAGAAATCACTGAATTGCTCCGGGTCATGCATGAGCAATATCATCGTGTACAGCAAGGCTATGAACAAGAACTTGATACAATCGAAGCTGCTTTTCTCGAGGAAAGAAGGCTCACACTTGAAGCTAATCGAAAGCAAATTGACGAATGCTTCGAGAACCGTCGTGCGATGGAATTACAGATTTTGGACTCCAAGATGAAGAGAGACCAGAAATATCAGGTGTGTTAGCCGTTGCCTATTAGTAATGACAACATGCTAAAATCACTCTTTTTAGGATGAGCTTGACCACCTGCGACAACGGGACACCGAAGATTACAATAAGCTCAAGATGAATCTTGAAAATAATATTCAACTTCTTGAGCAGCAATTGGAAGAAATGAGAGCAACGTATCAGTTGAATACGGAAAAGCTCAATTATAACTTTCAAGTATTGAAGGAACGAGAAAAGGAGAATCTTGATACAGTTGATCACCAAAAAAGAAAGTTGAAGAGGTTATCTAAATATCCTATTGTTGGTATCTTTTGGAATGTGACTATTCTAATAGATTGTCTACGACATTGGCAACATTAAGGCAGAAATATGGAGAGCAGGATCGCAAGTTCAAACAGGAGAATCACGAATTAACTGATGAGTATCGGTAGCGTACTGTTATGATAATGGTTGCAGCAACATCAAACTGTCTTCAGGCGAATTACAAGACAATACAAGGAACTTCAGCGAAAATTCAGGTCTCACATTTCATTTTATACATTTACCAACAACACCAACGTTCCATAGGCACTTTGAGAAGGTTGATAATAAGAAATATGACGATATTTGGTCTATGAATCACGAATCTATAATGTTGCTGGTTAAAAAGGTCCAGAGTAACAATCAGGCATAAGATCAACAAATAATTAATAATATGTCAGGTCTTGGAAGCAGACAAAATCATCCACGAACAGATCCTGTGTGTTCCTTGGCAAAGTCCAGATCAGTTCAGTCTTTTACAGGATCAAGATCTTGGCATGATTACCAACAATCACTCTCCAAATCGGGCTCCATCACCATCGACGTCTCCAGCCGCTAAACTCGCCTCTTCTCTACTATCATCGACTGAGTATTGATGTGCATTTCTATTTTCAATTAACATAGCAACTAATTGGTTCCAAAGATCCGATGCCAGATTGCATCAAGTATTATCAATTGTGGCTTCTGAAGCCGCCTTCTTGGTTGACGCTAAAACTCAACAAATGGTGGCTGCACTTCCAGAAAACCAGCGATTGCTTTATCAATGTGACTCAATACTTCATGCGCTTGGTGTTGATTCGAAAGACGACCTCGACGAGATTGTATCGATGCTATATCAGCAACCAGGTCATGATAATAAGCACAGCAATACACAGGATACGTCGAATCAGTCCCCTTTCGTACACCCGAACGATTTTCTGAAAGTAATATGCCCTTGAACACAATCAATTTGTTAAGCGACTGGACAGGTGATCAGGAAATTTATAGCCAATAAACAATCTAAATCATGCTCCGGTACGGAGACCAAACGTCAGAATCAAGAAAAGCGGCATAAGTTAATCGGTGAAGGTCGCGAACATAAGAAAACTCGTGACGAGGAATTCTGGAACCGTGTTGGAAACATCATCGATCCTTCGAAAATTAAAGTATTGTCATTGATTCGATTTGTTTGCAAGAAATTGACAGCTGAACTCAGGTATGGAATACATTGGAGCATTCTTTACTGGAGTACAATCGGGTATTATCAGAACGAGCTGATATCGTTGACGAAATCAGACAACTTGATGAACAGAATCAGCAACTCCGACTTCTATTGGACAAATACCTTCACGCTGAGATCAATCAAGAACTAAATATTGCACCAAACCAAGTTCTACAACTACCAAAAATCTAAATACATCGATGTAAATCTGGATTCGTTCGTTGATTAATGATTTACCAGTCTTCATCTGCTAACACCAGGGAGAAGCCGTCAACAGCATCTTTCATGGATTCTTCATTGCGATGTTTTTCCTCAAAGTTCGGTGAGTTCAATTGATTCAAAGCTTGCTGTAGTCGCAGAACCTGTTCTTCGCTTTCGTTGGCAGAAGGAACTTCTGGTTCCTGTAAATAATCTTCTACTGGTTTTGGGGCGCCCAGGGAACGACCTGGTGAATGCGAGCGTCTTCGTTGACGATCTCGAGGTGGCGACAGATGACGAGAATGAGCCTCATGGTTAACGTGGCCAGCACCAGAGAACTGACCACTATGATGCTTTCTCGGAGATCTTTTGTGGATGGTGACATGACCCTGATGCTGAGAATGATTTTGAACTTCATGCTTGCTGGCGTTGTCAGCATACTGATGAAACGATTTGGTCATGTTTTAGAAGTCTTGGACAAAATTTTCTATCATGCATAACTTCGAACAGGCGCCCAGATGATGCATAAGTGACGTCATGCGTTCATGACGTGTGCCGATACACCATTATCATACTTTCCATTCTCGTGGGTAATTTGAAACAGTCATTGAAACTAACTTTTTGTGAAAGGGCCAATCACACCAGCAACAACCAACAGCACAACCAGCTTGATAGATATATTGAACGATTCCCAATTATATATCAGTAATCTTTGGCTTGACAAAACAAACACATTAGGATGGGTTCACAACTGGGCCGACAAATATATTTTGAGCCCAACTCTGGGAAGAACTGGAATAGAATACGGCCAACCAAACAATCCAGATTGCAACGAACGCCACTAAGGCCATGAAAGAATTTTTGACATCTGAAGGAAATCAACAAAAAAACAAGCTTCGTTGAATAACATTACTATTTCTAGCTGATGAAGATTTGTAATACAAAGTAATATTGAGAAGCAAGAGAACTGGGAGAGCGAGCAGCCCTAAGATGAAAAGAATAGTAGACGATCGGTCGATCAGACGCTCCCTGATATCAGGAATGAGTCGGTCATTAGGCTGGTCTTGATCTGGTCCTCCTGGTTGCTGCATCAGGATCGGAACAGAATGAAGTAAAGATAGAGAGATGAATGAGACACAGCAGAGACAGAGCCGATTGAAAGGTGAAACGTTGTAGGGTTTGACCAAATGATGTATTAGGGTTTATATGACTGTATGATTTACACAGTCTGATACATTACAGTTAATGGTGTTACATTGCATTCATCTACATGTCAGGTTTCCACATTAAACATGGTTCATTCAAATATTACTTTAGATCTGGCTAATGATCTCAATCTATCAGCCAATACTCATGATCTACATCCCATCTACTTTCTACTTCTTCTCACAGCTATTGCTATTGCCATGGCTTGGAAATCCAAGCCATATATTACCTATTTGAAGAAATGTAAAGCCCAATATATACCGCTCGATCTCACTCCCAATCTCAATTCGCCTTCCATTGTTGTTCCGTCTGCCACCACAGAGAAATTTGATTCTGATAAGGGAGATAATGATCTTCTAGCTGAGGTGGTTAGATCGATTTCTTCCCAATCGATGATATTAAGCGCTATTGAATGTCGCCAACTAAACGAAAATCTTCCAGTTCGGCTCGCTTCTAAATCCTGGTCCTTGTTATACAGCACAGCAGTACATGGCAGAAGTTTAACCTGCTTCTATCGCAAAGCAGAAAGCTTATCAAAAGATCGCTCTGTGATTCTATTGATCAGGTTGATATTTTGAACTGTATTGAACACATTGTATAATTATACCTATAACTAGAGATACTCTTGGAGGTGTATTTGGTGCATTCTGTCCTGTACCATGGGTTCAAAGCTCTACTCATATTGGAAATGGTCTGCATTGCATCTGCTCATTTATCGCAGCGTCCTGATTAATTCTCCAGGAGAGACATTCGTTTTCACTTTAAGACCTAAGATAGCCATGTTCCCTTGGTTGGACTTTCATCTTCGTTTGTGAAATTTATTGATGAACTATTAGGACTAGGAACAATGCCTTCTTTGTTGTTGGTCAGAAGAGATATATAGCTGTCGGTACGTGACAGTTTCATATTCTTTGCAAGATCAATAATTATATAGGTGGTGGATCTAGATTCGCGTTGTGGTTAGATGAATCGTTTGAGAAAGGCTCATCCGGCACATCTGAAACCTTTCATAATCCTGTATTGAGCACGACCCCATCTTTCGATTGCTGTCTAATGGAACTATGGGCTATATCATAATAATATCTTCGCATGTCGTTTATTTATGAAGTCTAATGAAAACGGATTAATGAAATAAATCTGTTGATATAATAACTTTAATCGGAGTGGGTCCCGCTCCCATTGAATTCATTTCTCTTTGGGGTGGTCCTTAAATCATGACACAATCAGATCTTGATGATGAGGCTGTCATTCAGGAATTACAACAACGTGTTAATCAAGTCAATACAGATCTTAGCACATGTCAGCAGCTAACAGATCAGATGGTATATCAGTCACTAATTCTCATCATTAACCTATTCATCGCTGATTCTGCAGTGTGACGTCTTTAATGGCTTCCAACAAAGGTTATCAATGCTTGAATCTACTATGCTTCCTATTCATAAGCAGACACAAAGTTTAACTATTGCTCAGAAAAGTACAAATTTACTGTCGACTTTATGCATCTGAAACACCATCGCAGATATTGATCGGACGATCGAAGAAGTCGATTTAATTCAAAGAAATACAACCATTGCTGAAATTCCTGAACCAAAAGTTGATGAAAAGTATGTGATTCTTCTGATAAGATTAATTGGTTGTGAGAGTTTCATTTGTAGAAGTATTGCTCATAACTTGGAGCAATTCTGCTCTCAAGTTGATGAGATATTATCAGCCAGATCATTCTTTCAGGCTCGACAGTTCCTGCCAAGTGCTAATAAGAATATCCAAGCTTGTCAAATATTATTAAAGAGATGTGTCAAGGTGGTCGCTACGAATGGCTCTGGAATTTGTTATTGTATTGACGAGCTTTCATTTGTACAGTCTTGTGAGAATGAGTTCAAGAATATCATTGAAACTGACAGCAAGAAGATCGACTTCTCTCAGCTTCCATGGCCGCTTCCGACTGATTACCAACCGGTATTAGATAGTATATTAACATTGTGAACTCATGTAATTTTAGCATATGATGTTTAGATATCGAGCTCTACTTTGAATAAGCTTGGATCATTAGCAGCGTGCCTTCATAGATGTTCTGCTGGTGATGTATTTATCAAACATCTAATACAAGTTCGTACAGACACAGTTCGTGCGTCATTAGAGACAGCAAGTTCAACAAACAAGGCATCATCTGGTTCTTCTGATTCTATCACTGAGTAATTGCGATTATTATCAGGTTAATATTCGTAATAGCTCATTGTTGTATATAGGGACAGTCAAAGAATGGCTCAAAAGATGAAAAGTAAACTATTAGGTGTTAAGAAAAAAATATCTTCAGAGCAGTATGAGAGAGGGTCCCATGTCTTTATCAAGTTTATGCAGTTCTTATTATTTCTTATTAAGGTATTATTCTATAGTAGTTCACCTAAACTTTTATAATATTTGCTGCAGATGGAGCAGACCTTTATTCAAGATCTGTTTGCTTTAACACAATGTCCAAGTTCTGATATGCGAGCTTGTATAACATCAATCACCAATAGGTAGAGTTTGAATTCTATTGTTTGGCTCATACTGATTAGAATACTAAGTCTGTTTGATTGCGTGATTAAAGAAGCAGAAGAGTTGATGAAGAAGAAATCGGACAGCAAAGTTCTCATTCTTCTAGATATCCTGGATAATTTGAATTCCATTATCGAGATCCATAAACAGCAGGTATAAAGTCAGACTTTCAAATAGTCCTGAATAATGAGCCCACAGGATTTGAATTCTCTCAAACTTGTCGCTGGACAGTTTGTCGAAGCTATACAGAAGGCTATTGATTACAGGAAGGAGAAGATTGCCCATTCTTACTCGAAGCAGCAGTTTCCTGTTGATGGAGGTTAGAAGACATGCATTTGATATCAAATTCAATTGAATCAGTATTGGTACAGGATATGACACAATTACTATTCAGACGATGAACTTCATATCGCGATTATTTGAATATAGGTGATTCTATATGATCTGTATTCTGATATATTTTCATACTTCTGCCAAGACCTACGATTGAGTCAAGCTCGCCACCGCTCCCTAAAATTGAAGCTGCTATTAGCGTATTCTTGACTGCTTTAAATTCCAGGTAAATCTGTATTGCTCTTTAAACTGTTCGTTACATATATATGCAGTTTAGAGCAAAAGGCTCGTTCTTATAAGAATATCTGGTCGGTATCTGACATACTTCATTTATGATCTAATGTTGACCTTATACATTGGCAGCTTAATGCATATATTTCTCATGAATAATGCCAATTATATACTGAGGAATATCAGAAACTTACCCGACCTGTCCTCCATTCTTTCCAAGCAAAAGATTATCTCTGACATCGAACAACAATTTAAGTTGGCATTGGAAGCATATCGGCAGACAACGTAAACCATGATTGTGATGGATAAGCAGTTATTCAATTGTAATAGATGGTTTAAATTGTTATCGTATATTGAGAAGAAGGATGACATCGGTGATCTATCAGGTCCCTTAAGTCATCCCCAGAAGAAAGCTATCAAGCAGAGTTTCTCGGTATGATAGATGCTGACTAATGAGAAGAGCTGAATTGAAGTGCTGCCAGGGATTCAATGCGACATTTGAAGAGCTGTATAGCACTCAGAAACAGTTTTCTGTTCCTGATTCAGATCTAAGAAGTCAACTACGTAATACAAATGTGGAATTGATAGTTCCTAAGTATCACATATTTCTAGAAAGGTCTTTCATCTATCTTATTTGAAATACATGCATAATCCATCCAATTCTGTCAGGTTTTCTAATATCGAGTTCTCTAATCATCCAGGAAAGTATATCAAGTATCATGTTAGTGTTCTTGAACAAATGCTCAATAAATTCTTTGATGAAGAGGTAAATTGGTTTTGTTATCCTTAATAGGTTATTTGTCTAAACTCCTTAGGCTTAAGCGAGCTGCACCGCATACAGAGTTCGTTATTTTTCTTTCTTGTTCAAGCATTTTACTGGATGTTAGCATATGAAATAACGTCAATTCGTTCTGCTGTGTCTGATGAAATGAATTGTGTCGGTCCGTTCCAATACAATTCAGTGAGATGTTCTTCTAATAACTGTATCAGTAAATGTCATTTCATTTACCCATTTTGACTGGTTGGTCCCATTGAATATTTCCAAAACCGGAACCTGAATGTTGAGTCAACATGTTGTTATCTATTGTCTAAGTGATTAACCATATTGGATCATTTAGGAATTAAATCAGCATTAAGAACACGATGCCATCATCATCTTCATCATCTGCCTACAAAGCCAATGAATTATTCGTTGTAGCTATGGAGTCTATGCCAACTGTTCAAATGGCTCAAGATCAATATGAGCAACGCCCCAAACAAGCCGTTAAATTCATAATCGACTTGAATGATGTCCAAGATCATGCTGCCTAGAAATCAGCCCGAATAAAGCCAAGCAATTTCAGTTGATAGATGTGAAATAAGTAGTTAATTGTATTGATTTGTTTGTCAATGCATGATAGTACAAGATCTGTATGATTGATCGAGATGAGGAAGATATCTCCATGAGATAATCTCGGATATGGTCATCTAGATTGATTCGATTTGAAGAGATGCTTGATAGACCTATCACTATCCAATCATTACCTGCTGAACATCACCAATTCATTCGTGATCTTCAATCTGGGCAAGTACCACAAGATCTGCAGAAATCTCTATCACAATACCTGGCTGTATTTCGCCATGAATCACGAATATATTCGCCATTATCTTGGGCAGCTGCTCACAATAACATCGATGTCGTTAAAGCCATTCTGTCGTTACGATGTTCAGAACTGTATAAATGCAATCAGACATGCAATACAGCTCTGCATGAATCTATTCGCTCTGGTCATCTGGGTCTTGTGGACATGTTGATCTCATCTGAATTGTTCCAAATCGATTGTGTTGACGAGGAAGGTTATGCAGGAATACATTATGCAGCCAGATCTGGATCTGTACAGATTATTGAATTATTACTAGATGCTGGTGCTGATCTTAATCTATTCTCATCACATGGTCTTTTACCATTACATTATGCAGCTGAATTTGGACATTTGAGGGCTCTTCAGTACTTACTAGATCAGAAATCTGCAAACATTCCAGATCGAACAGGACGTCATTGGAATATATTACATCGTGCTGCACGATATGGTCATATACATCTATGTCGGTTTTTAACAATCAGATCTATTGTTGATATAGATGAGACAGATTCTTCAGGATATACAGCATTAGATCTAGCTAGGAAATATGAACAGCATTCGGTAGTGGCGTTGTTCGAATCGATGCGAAAACTGAATGAATCACGACCTGAGTATTTATCAGATCGTTCGTCGATCGACACAGATCAGGAGGGCGACGTTATTGGAGAGCAGACGATGATTAGAAAGAGAATACCAATCCTATCTGGAACTATATCGAAATCAGATTCAATTCAGGAATGGAAATCATCTCAACGAACATCAGACATGATTCAATTGATGTCAAAAGAATTAGCAAATATTCGAACATTACATTTACGGCAGGTAACAAGATTAGAGGCGGTCATTGCTGATAAAGATCGAACTACCAATGAAATGCAGCATAACCTTCGTGTTCTACAGAATAAGATTGATAGACAGAAGGAGGAGATTGATCTATTACGTGGTGAGATTCGTCAATACCAATCTGGAAATAAGCAACACTTAAGACCAATTATAGAAGGAAATAATAGAAGTTCAGGATCTGGAAGATATACAAGAATACAAGAATCTCATACTGGAAAACATTCTATTAAGATTGAATCAGTTAAACACTTTCCAAATGTCACTGACAGGAACTGATAAACTTTATCATTATACAACTACCAATACAGATATCATTAGTATAACTGATTCATTCATTGATTATCACTGATTATAGAATATTGTTGTATGGGATCTATATATTGGGTTGATCAGATTCAGGAGCCAAATTCTTCAATAATAAGCTGATGAAATTTTGAATGCGTTGTCGCCCATCTATGATGATGCTTGCAGCGAATTGATAGATAGGATGTTCCAATGGAAATAATTGATATTTGGAACGAATATACTGATCACCATTTGGAGTGAAATCTTGACATGCGGCTTGATACATAATAGAGGCCAGTACTCGCAGGTTCTCGATAATATTATTCTGAGTAGGACGTCTACCAAGCCCATAAGACCAGGGTTCAATAATCATCCCAACTAGAACCCGACTTATAAAAAAGTTTAATATCATGAGAAACTTGGCCTGATCTGACAATGGCTCTGTAGCACCATGATAATCAAACTGAAGTGCTGATTTTTCCGAATCTACCAGATATTGTTCTGGGAAATAATTACCAGCTGATAGCAGATAACGTTGAACAAATTGTACAAGAGGTTTAGGGATCTTATCAGGCATCGATATTAAATCTAGTAATCGATCTAAAATATACTTTACACGAACTGAGATCTGAGTTAGAGCTGTCGCCTGCGATCTAGCCAAGAATCGCGATAGGAACGACGCCGTACTGGCCCGCGGATGTAAAGTCAGATCAAGATCTGAACGTGATATCAATAGACTAGTTAGAGGATGTTTTAGTGCAGGTAAGAACCATGCTCTGGTCATATCTTGATAAATATCAACAATATCATTGAATTCTTTGATATGAGATTGACGTTGTTGTATATGACGATTATTGAGACGTCGTCGAAGACGATATGTGAAACGTACAGTATGAACTGCAGATCGTAATAGACGCCATCCATGAGGTCGCCCTAATACAGAGCTATTAAGTGCATTTAGCTGTCCTATCAAATCAGCATCAGCATGATCTTCATCAACTAGTTGCTCATCTACGGAATCCAGTAACGGATCGACAGGGATCAGTACATCGTCTAGCAGTTTTGAGATCGAATCTTCAGTCACTCGTTGTATAGGAGATTGGATTGGTTCAGAAACGGGATTTGATGGCTCAGTACGAGATATGGTCTGAAATTTATCTTGCAGTTGTATAATATCAGACGGTTTATGAGACGATGTGACTCTATCACAATCACTATCCATAGACATGGTTCTATCACTAAATAATGGTATAGATCTTGCTAGCAGATTTCCATAATCGAATAGATCTTCTAGTTGACGCCGTCTATATGTCTTCTATAGAACACATAAATATATAAGAATATGAATACTGATGAACGATACTCGGATATGATGTCTCAAAGATGTTCGCTTCTGTAAACTATTCAATAATAGACGATTCTGAAGCTCCAGAGACATAATCAGGCCTGATATTTCCCCTGATATAACATCAATATCATTCCGCATCATGATCGGCTTAGTAATATACAAAGGTCAGCGATCTGACAGGTCGTACCCGCCCTGACCAGGTGCGATCATTCATCTATATCTTAAAGACCGAGATAATATGATCCTGACCAGCTGTAGCTATCAAACTTGAATCTGGATCTGAGAAGCAGACATCGTTGATCTTGTCCTTGTGCTGGTCCAGTACGGCTACAAGACGTCGTGATTTCCAAGTATAGATGAGGGCTTTGTTCTGCCATGTACATGCAGCAAATAATCGATTATCAGATCGAGAAGATAATCGATTAATACCCGAATATGTCATATGAATATCAGGACCTTTAACTGGAGATTCAGTTCTGTCATTATACTGACATGATATAAGATGACGACTTGAAGATCCAGATAATACAGCTGATAAGTATGGATTATATATCATAGAAAATACTGGACTATGATATAACTGTATAGAATGTAATGGTTCTGAAACATTCCTAATATCCCAATATAATACATGACCAGATTCACTTCCAATACATAATTGATAATTATTCATCCAACATAGTGACATAGGGCGACCTTTATCTTCATCTAATTCGATCGTTATAGAATTGATATGATCAGATGAAGCAGAATATTGTATACGACGAATACAGACACGACGATCAGCACAAGGACCAGCAAATAACGTCGATTCGGGATGTAGAGCAAATCTACAGAATGAAAAGACAGGATCTGTAGTGATATCATATAAGTGTTGTGATGTAGCTAAATGAAACAGGGAAAATTTAGAGTCTCGTCTCTGAGCAATAATAGTATCATTATTGGCTATATCAACAGATAGAATAGGTGTAGAATCACATGAGATTACATGTGATCTTCGACTTGATGCCTGCCATATTCTTATCTGACCTTGTTGATCAGAGGATATAAGATATGGATCAGTGTGATGCGTATAGACTAGAGATGTTATAGAAGATTGATGAGCACGAAGTCGATATTGTAATGACATGACAATATGATTTGAATGAGATACAGACACAGAAATATGCGTACACATTTCCTAAAACAACGCAGAGATTTATACAGATGTGAGATGTATTGCATATTACTGTATTTATTGTGAGATTTCAATGAAACACAGAAATATGCGTATACAGTAGGTGTATGTATCATATGTCTACTGCGCATCTTTTGAATAATATCCCTCTGTACTGTAACACAGTCTATCAAACCTCCAACATCCATTCCACCGTTGCTATTTACGATCGTTACCTTTCGATTGTGAAAGTCAGAAATTGAAAACCACGATTTGAGGTAATACTGGTACAGTAAATAGTAGAAATTGAAGGATAAGAAGCGCGACGAGGATGATATCTCAAACCTCTTTTGAGCAACACATGACCAGTTAGAAAACTCTAGGTATGTATTAAAGATACTCGAGCGAGCCCTACTTCGATCAGTTAATGAAAGCAGGACCCCATCGCTGGATTTCGAACCTTGAACTTTTTTCTGGGATCCAAGAGTCCAGGCTGTACTCAAAGATGCAGTGACTCATTCTATTCCGATATTCCTGGCAATGTATATCGATCTCTATAGACTATTCTAGAGAACAATGGACAGATTCCGGTTCGGAGCCCAGTAAGGAGTTCATTCGGAAGAATCGGTTACCTCCGAACAAATCACTGCAACCGCGAAATCCAAATCTGTTTCCCGAGTCGTCTTTATCATTCCCAAACCAATCCCCGACCGCATCGATCAGCAATGATCTCTACTGTTCGTCAATGTTTTCAGCAGTGTCTTGATGGAATCGAATTTGCTCGGCAAGGCAGATCGACCGAGTCAGCAATGGCTTTTCATGATGCAATTGAAACATATCCAGGCTCTGTATCAGCACATTTGTGTCTGGCAATGTATCTTCAGGCAAGTAAACAATATCAACAGGCTATGAATCAGTTCGATATCGCTATTCAACTAGCTTTACATCATTCCTTCATGAGCTCCAGATTGTTTCATTGTCGGGCTATTTTGCATCAGGAAATGTCGAATACCAGCACTGCAATTTCTGACCTCGATCTTGCCATTCAGTATGATTCTTGTTTCCCAGAAGCGATGCTTCTTCGTGGAAAGTTGCTGCTAGAATCGAGGGACTACTTGGCAGCAATCAATGATTTCGAAGGTATTTAGAGACTCTTATCAGATTAAGTTTAGTCAAAAGATTTTCAATTTTGTTGCATTTTTTGAGAAAGCACAATAGTAATTTTTGTTAAAAGCTGTGCTACAAATCGATGCGAATATGAAAGGCGCTACCGCTGCCAGGGCTGAAGCGTTGGACAAACTACAACGTCAACAAACTTGTGCTGATCATTGCCAGTCGCTGCTTCAACGACATTTGACTGAGTTCCCAACAAGGAGAAAGCAACAGAGAAAAATCGGAAGACATAGCGTCAAAAGACGTCCATTTTCTCCAAAAAACTGTTGATGCAAAAAATTTGGTCGACTGGTTTCCATTCACTCAACAATTTATACAAACTTCGATTGTGGACCAGAACAAGAGTGAGAAACGGTCATTCACTGACCTAGCTAGAAATGCTTGCAGCTCTACTGTAGTTATTGTTTTGGAGTGCAAACGTAGCTTGTCTGCGAGAATAAACCTTCTATTTCAAAACTTTTCGTATGGTGAATGATATTTGAGATGCAATCCACCTTCGTGTAAGGAGCTTTAGCAAAGTGTGCAAGCCAGCAACGTCAATTACATAGCTAACGACACTTAACTTACATTCGTTTCTGTAAACGTCATAGACAGATGCTCTCAAATATTATATTGTTATAGAGGAGTTAAAACCGTATCTACATAGATCCTTATTCGTGATTTCAGTATGGATATTTCTTCGTGCATTGTGTTAAACTCTGACTTCAGCCGATCCTATTCAATAATTTACTGAGTATTCAGATAAAAAGGCTTTACAGCAACGAACCACTTCAGGTTTCATCTGAGCATACAACTCTTTGACTTGCTGCTGAATCTTTCTTCTTTCCGCTGGAGGACATTGTGGTGAATCTAGTTTAACGGCCATAGAGCTGAATTCGGCTGCAATTCCTTTCAACCTAATATCGATGGCAGAGTATCGCGGGTACATCTGCTCAAATCGAGATCTGCATGATAGATACTCCTCATGAGTTTCGATTGGTGGGAGGTCAGTATCCCTAAGTATGTTAATTGTGACATTCGGAGCAGAGAAACCAGCTTACTCTCTTGCAGACGAATTTGGATTAGGCGGAGGTCTCTTAGAGTTTGATTCAGAGACTTGAGGTAGGAGCATTTTGGAATTCGATTCAGACGGTTGCGAAGAAGGCCTTTTATGATCGATTTCAGAAGATTCTGGTGATGATCCTTTCGGAGCAACATCAGGAGGAGGCTTCTTTGATGAAGTCTTTCCCGATTTTGTACAGGAATCAGGCAGACCGTCGTCGTCGATAGAGAGTGATGCTAATTCCAGGGTTCCTTCTTGCAAACGAACTTCGTTGTTTTTAGGAATCGTTGACTCAATATTTTTTAATACCAAGTTTTTCTCTGTATCAGAGTATGGCCAGGCATCAATCCGAACGGTCGCTAATAAATCCTCGTGAAGACGATATTTTCCAGGAACTTCATACTGAGCAATCTGATTTAAACTTAATTTTCAAGAAGAAGCCAGTCAAAGGAACCAATTCAATACAGCTTTCAGTATAGTAGCAAGATTTTTTGTGGGTTGAGTTAGACGACGGCCGATACCAGCTGCAGACATTGGTTGAATGGCCAATAAATGCAGCACTTGATCTCGTAAAGATAATGAGGAATTAATTTTGGATTTAGTTGATGGCGCTTGTGTAGTTTGCCTCTCTGGTGATGTTGGTTTGGGATCAACAGGCGAACGGCTTACAGGTCTTCGTGGTGTCGAACTAGAAATAATAATTACACCAATTGAAATTTTCAGATTAGAAAAATAACCAACTTGTTTGAAGCCGCAGGTCTTTTTGCAACTGAGCTGGATATGCTAGAATCTCGTGGTCTCTTCGCCCTTTGCTGCGAAAAAAGTTAGTGTTAAAAAAAAAATCAACAAAATTACAGAGGAATTTGAAGTTTGCTTGGGAGCTAGTGGATTCGACTGAGCCGAACTTGAATCAGAGATTCTTGGAGTAGAGCTAGGAGCATTCTTGGTATTAACTTCTCTCTGAACAATAAGCTTATGCTCAAGATTGCCAACTTGAACGAGACGGTTTGATCGAAGAGAATAAACTTCACAAAGCTGATGGCATTGTCATGAGAGAAAATAGAAGTGAATAGCTATAGATTACTGACAGAGGGATCCTCCACGAATGCTTGAAGAGAATGTCTCGCATCGTCGATGTTAAGTGTTCGATCCTTTATGCAGAATGATATCTTCGGAGATGGTGTTTGGCTCAGTTGGGAGATAATCTGAGGTGTCAAACGAATAGTCATGCAAGGGACTGCTCTTTGCTTGGAGGTTGGATTCTGGCAGGATACCAAAGGATGTCTGTTCATGGTGGCAAAGGGATGCAGAAAAAGAATTGCAATGAGAAATAACGATTATCTGAGATAGGTTAAATGACCAGTTTGGTTGAGTTCTTGCGGTTCAGGTTGTTAAAATATCAATACTGTAAAGCATTAGATAACTCAGACAGATTAGACAAACAAGAACTGAACTTCCGAGGCTGCCTGACGGACTGCGCCAATTGAAAAAAGGTTTTTCTTAGCACAGTTTGTTACAGAGCATGCTGATACAGAGTAAACAATTTCGGTACTAGTTTTACACGTTATAAAAACGCAGGCCATTCTCTAAAGCGTACGGTTTTTCACTTTGCGAATCACAAAAAACATGGGCATGATTGCGACGTAGCTTGATACAGGCTGGGAAATACATTTCACTTATGAAAATAAATAGATATTTGATTGTTATGCCAGGACTGGGTTGTCTCACTCTATAACAGAAAGTAGTTATACCTATAATACCTATATGATATTTACTACTGTATTTAACTAAAATAAGTGATATCGGAAACTGCGTCATTTCTTCGTCTAGGTAGACCGCACCAGTTTTCATATTGTTATATCTTGGGGTGTTCATTACATCTCAACTGATATTCTGTTAACTGATCTTGCCTATTACGTCACAAGCAGTGTGGATGCTACCATTCGCTGTCAGCTGAAATCATGTCGACCGCGTTCAGTTTCATGCCGTCTTCGCCGTCGCTGTCTCCTTCCCCAAGAGAATCTTGGCGGTCTAGCAGGTGCTGTATGCATATATATATACATGGATAATATCTTAGTATAATCTAGGAGCTTATCGGCCGCAAGGCGCATGAATCCTTCCAAGTTCATTGGCTGGAGACCTCGCCGTCGTCCAAGCCGGTCTAGATCTCATTCTAGGTCTCCTAATCGATGGAATAACAACGGCTGGAGTAACAAGCGGCATCCTAATGGTATTTTCTGTTTATTATATGATTCAATACTCCATTGACGACTTTTAAAATTTGATTCTCCTAGTAATTTTGGACATACTGCTAAACCCTGTCGTCTGATGTTGTTATAGGTAGATGCAGTAACAACCGAAATAACATCCGAAATTCGCCGCTCAATGGAACAGCTGGACCAGGTCGTGATTCTTGGTCCTCTGACGGGAAATCCAACAGATTAACTGGTGCCCTTCCACCTCAGTCTGAGCTGTTTGCACAAGATATTCAGCAGAGGCAGAGACCAGTAAATCTCGACAGAAGTTTCAATAGGTTTTCTGCTTGTAACCTCTCGATTCCACGATCTGATATTGTACTGATCAGGAATCGTCGAGTTTCACGAGCGTCTAGGAGACGCTCTAGATCTCCCATGACTCGCTATAGAGCTCATGATAAACATCGTCATCCACGACTACAGAGTCCACAATGTCTGCCGACACGTGAGATCCAACAACAGTCTATCGCTGCAATTACTGCTCATGCTGAGCGACCGCAGGAGAGCACAGAGTTTCTGGGAGTGCCGAACATTGTAAGCTTCCATTTGCGTACTATTGCTCTATGAACAATCCTCTTTCTATCAGGATGTCCCTAGTAAGGACGTTAGATCTCCAGAAAATTGCTATGCTTTGATACGAAACCTGCCTGCAAATTTGGACTGGGACCATGTGTTGCAGATGTTTTCTCGTTTTCATGCGACTGAGGTGACAATACAGTGCTGACAACTCCTCCATTTTGATTCTCAAGAATAGGTTTGTTATGCCTGTGATGGCTGGCGAGTAACATTTTCGGATTTCATAAACCGAGATGCTGCTGTTCGTGAAATGAATGGCTCCGAATGGCAATCGCGTTATATTTTTGTTACGCCTTGGGCTGCTCCAGTTCATTCTAAAGATGATTGCATTGATGAACAGATTCCTGATGATCAGGAGCTTTCTGTCTCTGATAACTGTATCGGTTTTATCTTCGAAGCTCTTCTTCAGACTTCTGTTGAGCAGGCATGGCGCGACATTATTGAAGCGCCTGTCTTCAGATATTTGGAAGAATGGTCAGGGAAACCTCGTTCGTCACCGCAAGCTGCTGCTGCAGCTGCTGAGCGTTGCGATGAAATCAGTCTGTCCAATCATGATGACGCTGATAACTTTTTCAATATCCCTTATCGGGATGCTTCATCAACTTACAACCGCATGCATTCAACAGCCGGTCCAGAACTATGCAGTACGCATTCCGATTCAAAAGCCTGTGGCTTTTTAAGTGCTGATCTGACGACCGATGCCATTCCATCTATTGCCCATGTTGATCTAGATACCAACCAATCGATGCCTAGTGCTCAGAATAATCTCGGAGAGCTAACCACTGCTGCTGAATCATTTATGAAGGATGTTTCGTATTTTCCTACCAAGTCGGAGTTACTAACTGAGCATTCATCTGCCACCCCTGGCGGCTTATTAACGGATACCGAGTTATCATCAAATCACCTTAGCACGACAACTGACTCGACTAGTGTTGCTGAATTGACGGCTGTTGCCGGTGAGTCCATCCAGTTTCCAACAGGGGATTCTTCATCTGCGAAAAGCGCCCCGGTGAAGAATAAGCGGGGACGTCCTCCAGGATCGAAATCTAATCACTCGGCAAAAACTGATCCAAGCAAAAGGACATCAATCAAATGTGGTAACCCTATATGCTTGTTTTGTGGAGCGGATGACGATCAAGACCAAATAGCGAAATGCTGGAGCAACAGCTGTCATTCGGCTCTTCACATTTATTGCATGGCTCCTCCATTGAGAAGAGTTCCGAGGCAATGGGCGTGCGATAACCACGTTATCCCCGACTCATCATCTGCTGCTGCCAACTTCGACGAGGACGAGGACGAAGAATACGAGTATGAGGCTAGAGAGTGGCGCCCATCTGGCAGATTACGAGAGCGTACGTTTTGAGCTATCGATTGGTCGACTTCAAGAGAGTGATCGAATGGATTGCTGCAGAACCCGAGGTGCGCCTAAATAACTCTCCTTCTCACAACGTCGTTGGGTCCAACTCTGTTCCAGCCCATCAGTATGGATGTGCAAGGACGGCTGGAATATCTCTTCACCTGATGCATAAGCAATCGCGGTCGACATCGTTGCGTTCGACCTTGCTTCATGCTGACTCTTCCTCAAATTCCAGGAGAGGCAACCGCGCTGATCGCAGACGTTTAAGTGCAGGTCAGATCTTTGTCACAATCGATTTCTAGATGCTGATTGGTTGTAGCAATATCATCATCAGCTATTCCGCCTCTGCAGTTGAATTCTCTTGTTTCGCGGGATAAAAATCTCCAGTTATTTAGGTCAGGTATTCACGCTTGGGGTGTTAGAACATGTGAACCTCTCTATGACGGGGACCTCGTCATTGAGTATATTGGAGAATGCATTTCCGCCTGTGTCGCCGATGTTCGCGAAAAACGATATGAACGTGTTGGAATTGGATCATCATACTTTTTCAAGATAGATGACGACTTGATCATCGATGCAACTAAGAAGGTTTGAGTGGATATTAAATGTTGTCATATTTAGGCTTATTGTTGTCAGGGAAATCTAGCTCGTTATATTAATCATTCCTGCACGCCCAACTGCAAGGCAAAAGTCGTCACGGTCGGTAATACACGAAGGATAGCAATCTACGCGAAACAATTCATTCCTGCTGGGGAAGAGCTCTGCTATGATTACAAATTTTCAAGTGAACCTGAGGAAGATAAAATACCATGTTGGTGCGGAACCAAAAGATGTCGAGGATTTTTAAATTAAAATTCCGCCATACATGCACGTTTGATACTATTATTGTGCAAATTTGTTTGCAGTGACTTAGATTTATAGCTTTTTGCCTTTCCAAGCTTCATATGCGCGGGGTTGATCTGGGGTTCGGTTAAGATAATGTCCAGGTGGGTAATATGCTTCGGCGGTGAATGTTTTGTTATCTTCATATGGAAGTTCCCAATCGTTATGCTTTAGCTTCGCCTGTAAATATGACGGTATCAAATTCATGAGTATTTGCATGTGCACCGGAGCACAAACCTCATCTGGAGTCTTATCAGTCATGTAGTGGAGCCTAACAGCATCAATGAGATCAGTTTAGCGATTTCATTAAACTACATACCATGGATGCCAATCAGGAGTCACCTACACAGCAGAAGAACTTAGCCAATCGAATGAATATGCAGCAAACAAAAGTTACCTGGCTAGCATCGTAATAGTATGGATTAGCATATTTGACCCAACGTGTTCGTCCAGGTTGCTCATGCAGAGATTCGTAGTAGCGGTTGCCATTGACATCCTGACCTTTGAAAACACCGACTTTGAATTCATTGGTCATTCGTAATGTCTGAAAAGCCTGTTTTAGACCAACTCGACGAATGTACTGTATGAGAGGACTGATAGCCATACTACTTAGAAGATATGATAGACAATGGTGTGTGTTGATCTCTGTTGATATTACAGAATACAGAGTACTCGCGATACTACGGGTTTATGTTAGCATCACTCATGTATACTGCATGTTACTTTACTACCACTTACTAACATGTTTATTATACTATTCAGTATCATACATAGATCCATGTCTCTTCACTTCAATATATTCTCATGATTCGGGAATTACTGCCACATTCTGCTTAGGTTCAATAACGATCACAGGCCTTTGCTGCACGAGGCGACCGTTGCTATCACAAACAGCTTTATAATCGATCAACGAAAGAACTTGTTTCCGACGAAAGAACAACCGATAGTTCTGACAGCAAGTCCTTGGAGGGTCATATAGTGAGTTCATATCAATACCCTTTACATGTTCAGCAGTTGTTCTTCCAGTAGCAATCAGCCATGCATGATACAATGCTAATGGAATCAATGCCCATAACAGTAGGAATATCAATATCACATTGGAACATGCTACAATCCCTTTCCTGTTTTCATCAATCAATCAGTTTTCATTCAGAAAGACAAGGAACCAATTTTACGTTGTATCATTGTCACCCCATTTGTTAAATAATCTGATACATGTTAATAGCCCTGAGAGGAAGTAGTAAACCCCATATGCAGCTTTACAAAGGTTCTGTTATCAGTGAATTGATAAGAGGTTCAGGGATTTATTACCTGAAAGCCACACAAACAGTATATAATACTGGTAATTTCTGAGTCCAATACAGTTGGATATCCCTGAATACAGATCAGATATATGTTCTAATCTCGCATAATAGAAGTAATAGTTACATGGACAGTAATGATCCATCTCCAGAACACAACAATCAATTTCTTTGCAATGTCGTGCTCGAACTGGCTTCCAGTGCAGGCATGTATAACACCAATGTAATGAAATCTGATGATTTCCAATCTGAATCAGTGGAGCTGTAGATATCACTGAGTTCTGTGTTCGTGCTGATCTCGGAATGATTCCTGGATCCGTTAGACTAGCTCGTAGCAACACAAATGCCTGTATTATTACAAAAATAATATTGCAGATGATTTGCCATGTGGACCAATCATCAGTCCAGGCAGACATTATTGGTATGACTATTACTAACAGAAATGATAGAATAAGCATTTGTGGATCTGGACCTATTAGACACCGACCTGGATATCATTCGGTATAATATTGTTCAAGGATGAATATGCCTGTAATACCTGCACAAACAAGTCGATTACGACCAGGCCAAGCGTAGAGAAGTATAGAATGTGTTGTGTTCCGATCATCTTCAAGATCCATTCACTTTCCAGTTAACAATCATGTACAGGTAATGTTTTTTCTGTAACTACAGCTTGGTCATCAGTAATTTCGGGTACTTATCGCTCTCAATCTCAGGGACAAGACATTTGCGAATTGAAATGCAAATCGACATTGGTATGAGAAATATTAGTGCTGATGTAATAGTGTACAGATGTAATAGAGTAAAGAAATTAGATAAGAGCAACTCCACCGCTGGGAGCTAAAGCTATTAATGCGGATTTTTGCGCGGAGATTTTTAGCTCTGGCGATTAGTTCACCGCGTTGAAAAAGCTATGCTGCTGCACTGCATCTATACAATTTCGATATGACGTTTTTTGAAGACGTAATGTTCCGCGCCCGTCAGCAGGCTATGATGGACGATGATATAGAGGAATTCCTTCTCACTGATTGTGACGCGAAGTTTTTATTTTTACTTTTAATTGTTTATTCTGCTACTGATATATGAGGTTTCCCCTAACCTCTCTGCGGACACCGCAACCGCTTCTCCTTTCTAATAATACAACTAGAGTTCTTTGTCTCTCTCTCAAAACGTATCTATTTCGTCTCTCTTTCATCTCTCTTTGTAAT
This sequence comes from Polymyxa betae, assembly GCA_003693705.1. Classification (NCBI taxonomy): domain Eukaryota; phylum Endomyxa; class Phytomyxea; order Plasmodiophorida; family Plasmodiophoridae; genus Polymyxa; species Polymyxa betae. The sequence goes on from RBZT01000424.1 coordinate 114,670, forward strand.
TGGTTTTCCGACCCCTGGTCGTCTTACTGATCTAAAATCTAGCGACAGCGAAGAGGAGCCTAACTTCGGCGGATCTGTTATTGAACGAGCTCCCAATAAGGACCGTGATTTCGCTGAGGGTCATCGGCGTATTTATATGGATTACTTCGCTGAACGACCTGTTTATGGTGCAAGACTCTTTCGTCGTTGTCTTCGAATGCGTCGAGCCTTGTTTCTGCGAATAACGGCTGGAATACGAGAGTACGATGATTACTTTCAGAGAAAGAAGAACGCTTTTTGGGAACCTGGACTGTCAACATTACAAAAAGCTGTAGCGGCGATGCTAATTCTAGCGTATGGATGCGCCTACGACGCTGTTGATGAAAATGTCAGAATCGTGGAATCTACAGCTAGCGAATGCCTGGCCCGGTTCTGTAAAGCATTTATTAAAAAAATCGGCGACGAGTACCTTCGTTCCCTGACTGTCGAAGACCTCCAAAGAATAATGCAGGAAAACGTTAAGCGGGGATTTCCAGACATGGTTGGATAGACTGACTGCTATAACTGGAAATGGAAGAACTGACCGAGAGCTTGGCAAGGATCATACCGAGGCATCAGAGGAACTTGCATTGTTCTCGAGGCCGCTGTGTCCTATGACCTTTGGTTTGGGCATGCCTTTTTCGGTATGCCAGGATTTTGAGCGACATCAATGTTCTGCAGCGGTCTCCATTGCTGCATTCTTTGTTGGATGGTGTATCAGATATTAGAGGTTCTCAAAAAACCTCCGTACGCAGTATGGTGCATATTATCTGATTCTATAAAATGCTAAGACCAGTATAATTACTAACAGTCTGGACTGTGTAGTGGGCGGTTCCGGAAAGTCAAAGATTTCTTAACTAAAATTTAGGTTTAGTATTCTGAGCTCGTCACACAGTGGCAGATTTTTAGTCTTTTGAACTAAACGCCTTGATTTAGATCACGATGCGGCCTCCTGATTCAAACCTAAATTTAGTTTTCTAATTATATTCTGCTGTTTTTTGGGAATTTTTTCAAGTAAAATGAATATTCAACGTTCTGATTTTTATTCTGCGAGTTTTGGAAACACGAACGAGGCATCCTGTTGAAGGTGTGGCATATATACAGTCTGGATCTGGTTGATGCCCAGCAACCTAGCACGAAGTGTCAAGACAAGGGAGAGGAGGAATACGACGATACAAGACTAATCGAGTATTGAATGAGAGAAGGGAAAACAACAGGAAGACATTGCACCGGAGGTGCGTGGCGGACTAAATTATGTATGGACTAAATTATGTTATGTTATGTCACTGTCAGTATTATGTGATGGACTAAATTATGTTATGTTATGTCACTGTCAGTCAAGACATGACATTGTCCCCGACCGAATCGGAGAACATCTCTGGATGTTGACGTTTACGCCAGT
>RBZT01000723.1:0-13521 GCA_003693705.1 Polymyxa betae
CAACATTCAAACTTTATAATTTACATCAAATTTTATTTGCAAACCATTTCAATTGCAATTTCGCATGAAAGGGCAGTGAGAATAGGAAAGGACGCAGATTTTTGCGGATGGTCTCACATTGCTGATCCTGGCTCCGGAGCGCACTTTGGCAAAATTGCAGGTTTTTTTCAGGTCTCGATCCAAAACGCAGATTTCCGCTGCGTTTGGCAGAATGCCGCAGGATAAGGCATGTCAGGGCAAACCTGCGCAGTTCCGGTGCTGGCAGAGCAAGCCTGAGAGCGTTTCGGGGTCACACAATGTTTATGGCAACGGAAGTACTTCAGTCCGGTTGGACCTGTCCGATTGTAAACATACGTATATCCATATGGATGGCTGTCATGACCCGATATCCGTGTACCCGTTTTGCTGTCATTGAAGTGTACCTGTTCGCTTCCGTACTCGATCATCTTTCGCGTATCCGGTTACGATCTTTGTTGTGTACTTTTTATGTTTATCAATCATTATTATTCATCCTTCCTTATGAACAATACACGGACTAGTTCCGCTCTGTATTCGTCTCATATTTTCGTAGTCATTCTGTGGCATTACAATAGCGGGGTTGGCAGCGTTCGGCATGACGAGAAAACGGAATGGATACAGGAAGATGAGACTCCAGGACCCTAGACACAAAGATCAAGAGCTGTAGAGCCCGTGGCGGATTTTATTGACAGTCGATTTAGATTTGGAAGGAGTGTCTGATTCTTCCGAATGCCGTTTCAAGACAACGAATTTGCAGGTGTCATACGATATATTCTGATGTTGTTTGAACGATATCAAAGTATACATGCAAACCGTGCCTCAAAAATATTTGAAAATACATAGCATGTGATAATAAACAAACGAAACAGCGTTTGATAACAATGAAAGTAGTTGAGCCAGTGAAATCCAATCCAAAATTGAAAAATTCATCTAAACAAAACGATCTGCAAATTAATTCATGGAGGCGGTAGGTTTTAGGGTTTGTAGGTCAAAATCGTGAGGGTAGGTCAATGTGGGTGGACGCAGTAAAATGTCCCGAATGTAGGTCAAAATTAGGTCATTTTCGAGAAAGTAGGTCAATTTGTAGGTCAAAAAAAACTGCGGACGGTGTTGATCAATTGTTGTGCGTAGGTCAATCGTAGGTCATTTTAAATCCTCCCGTCCAACTGTTGAAACCATTCCCGCCGGTGACGGCACCACCCGCCCATCCCCCAGCTGGAGGCATCTGTATAGGCACCGAGATCATAGTATATGCTGGCCTCTTCACGAAATATTCTGTATGACGCATTCTGTTTGTTGAGGAATTTCAACCATGCTGTCAGGTCATCCTTGGCTCCATATGGAAGGGGGTAAGCCACCCTCGTTGTCCTGCAAGACACCGTCGGAGTCGGAACATGAATGTTCGCCCAGCAGGCATGATCTGCGCTAGATAATTCAGGGTGCCAACAGCCTGCTGGACCATCTTCATTGTAATACCTTTCGCCATAATCAGGTTCTTGATTCGTGTTTTTGCCTTTTCAATCTTGCCTTCAGGTAACGAAGCCATCATCGTCTCGGTGTCGAAGAGAAACCCTATGAATGTCTGCTGCCTGCTTGGTATCTTCGGTTTCTCCGGATCAAGCCTTATGACTAAGCTCGCCGCCACCTGTTGAAAAAGCAGCTGGTTTCTGAATTCTTCGGTAAGGTCGTGGCCGATTCCGAAGAAATCTTCCACGTAACACCGTGACTTCTCGAAGCTGTCAGGAAGCTTCGTTTGCTGTACCCATACAAATAGCTTGGTGACTTCATTCCACAAGCCTGGTGAGCTACGACTGCCGAAGGAAATTGTCGTTCGAATGTAGTAACGATAACCGATCTTGAACATCAGCCATGGACGTGAGCTTGTTGTTAATGTGGATCCTATACTTGACCCCCGACTTGGAGCCATGTGACGACAACATCAATGGAGTAGCGACCCACGGCATGCGCAACAACGAAAAGGTCCCGTAAGAGGCTGTTTCAAGTAAATAGACTCCGTGGTGCAATAGAGACTTCCAGCAATCAGATTGCGTCTTGCTCTGTTTCTAGCTCTATTGCGGAAATTGATCTCCGTGAGGTCAATTTCTGAAATAGAGCTCTATTTCGGGTCCAATCTCGCAATAAAACAATCATTTTCTCATGGATCCCACGACTGCTGCCATCGTCTCAGGGGCTCTGATCGCCTATCCGACATGCTTGGCAGGTGGGGCCGTGGTATGGGCTTCTCAACCACACCGTTTTCGGCCTGGGGTTCTCTTATTGCCGGCGTTCATTTCGGTTTTTGTCAAAGGTGACGAATTCGTCTCGGGGATAGTATCATTCGTTGGGCGTTAGACATTGTGCAGAATCAAGAAATGGAGACGTTGGGGTCGCAAACTACACCATTACGTCACGTTTAGTCACGCCAACTTCTCCATTCTTGATTTCTGCACAATTGCGAAGCCCTACTGTTACGCAATAAAATCTGCGCCAGTGCCGCATTTGTCTGCTCTATTTCTCTGCCAGGATCTACTTGGGACATCAATTTCACGCAATTGCAAGCTCTATTTACTTGGAACAGCCTCTAAAACCATCGCCCCGCAGTCTCTGTATATAATCAACTCTATAAATAAACAACAGTTACTGAAGTGGAAATAAAGGCCGTGCAACATCGTGCGAAAGATCTAGGTACCTTAGCAACGCTTCACTCATAACTAAACAAAACTTCATTGCAACAGTCCAAGTTGCTTCAACAGATTAGGAGTCCCATATTCTACATCATCCAGCCCCTAACGGAAATCACGGGATCTTTCTACAACGGACCCAAACCGCTCACAAGACAAGACCTCTTTCAAAGTCGAATTTTCCAATGGCACTGATTTCAAATATTGGAGTCAGAAGATGCTCCTTTTATTCAAGATTAAAGGATGGACAGGCATCGTAGCCCCACATGCCGACGAATCGCCGAACCTCTCAGAGGACGAAAAGACCAAGGACGAACTCGCTCAAGCTTTCATTTTACTCCATCTGTCCTTCGCAGCTGTCTGCGAAACCTCAACCGCACACGGAACATGGCATGAATTATGTCATTTGTATCAACCAAAGTGCAACGCTTCTGTTCTACAGCACCTACAATCATTCTTCTCCCTAACGCAGGGTACTGACTCAGTTCAGCAGTACATCACAAAGGTCAAAGACGCGGCAAACATGATCAGGGAAACGGCTTCTAAGGAGTTGCTAGTCTTCAATGACTCGCTCATTGCTGCAAAACTATTGATTGGAGCATGTCCCAAGTATAAAAACGTGGTCAGCGCTATCGACGTACAATCACGGAATTGACGCTCCCCAAAATTTCCTCAATACTATTATGAGAAGAAAACCGGCAAGGCATCCAGAAAACGATCGAAGAACCGTGGACAGCACAATTGAACGAATTGAAATCTGCAAACCTTGCGCTTAAATCCCAGCTCAGCAAGTTTTACGTCTGAATCTAGAAAGAAAAAGGATTGCAGTTACCATCGAAGCCGGTCCCACTCCGATGAAGAATGCCTCCCCACCAACACCCTGAAATTCAAAGTCAATCAAATACACAATCACCTAAACACTATCACCAGTCTCTCTCAGCGATCGTTACATCATCGAATCTGACTAGAAATGAGTGGATTATCGATTCCGGGTGTTCCCATCACATGACATTTGACCAAACTCCATGTCACACCATCAATTACAATCTTGAAAGTAGAGGCATCCTGCTAGGCGATGACAGAGATCCCCATTTTCGGTCGCGGTAAAGAGCAGATACCAGTGCAAAATGGCCATCTACCTCTCGACGAAATTCTCATCGCCCCTGACCTCGGAAAGAACCTTCTCTCCATTGCCCAGTGCACGAAAAATGGAATAAACTTCAGGTTCGAGGGGTCTACCTACAAAATATTCTCTTCCGAAAAGTGCCAACATCCTGCTGGAAACGTGCTACACACAGTCACTTAAGGAAACGATAACATCTACCGCATTTGCGCTCGGCCAACGCACACGATATCAGCCAACTCTGGAAACAGGATACACAAGCATTCACAAGGCAGATATGGCACGACAGGCTGGGACACATAAACGAGCGAGACCTGCAGCGCCTCATAAAACCGGGGACAACTAAAGCGGTATATATCCGAGAATCAAGCAATACATCCTCCGATTTTAGCCCATGAGAAAGTTGCGTTATGCCGAAGATCGCAAGAGCCCCCTTTCCCATCCAGTCATCACAAAAGTGCATCACGCCTCTTTGAGATTGTTCTCAGCGATATATTCGGGCCGTTTCCCGTTCCTTCTTTGGCCCGGTCCCGTTACTTCATCTCCTTTATCGACAAGAAAACTCGATTCGCTCACATTTACTTCCTGAAACACAAATCTCAAGCTCTTGAGGCATTCATCAAGTTCGACTCAATCGCCCAGCGTAAAGTTGGACAGCGCATCCACAGGGTCGAAACACTACACACAGACAATGGAGGCGAATACATCTCCAAACTGTTCCGGACTTATTGCGAGAAACACGGAATTAAACAAGAAACAACGGTCCCCTACACCCCACAGCAAAATGGAATTGCCGAGCTGTTCAACAGAACAATTCAAGAAATCGGCAACAGCATTCGGCACAAATCAGGATTGGGCCCAGAATTCTGGGCTGAGGCTGTCAACACTGCCTGTACTTAACCAAACCTTAGCCACCTGCGAACATTCGGATGTAAGGCTTGGCACCAAATTTGAAAAGAACTCAGCACTGAACCTCAAAACCCCATTTGAAGCATTTTTCGGCGAACCGCCAAATCTTAGCCACCTGCGAACATTCGGATGTAAGGCTTGGCACCAAATTCCAAAAGAAAAATGGCGCAAATTGGACTTCCGAGCAGAACAAGGAATCTTCATAGGGTACAGCAACACTCAGCAAGGATATTGCATTTGGAATCCCACAAAAAACCAGATCACTGTGAGTCGGGACGTTGCGTTCGATGAATCCGAGTTTCCGGGTGAACACATCGCGGGAGTCAATTCGAGGGGTCGTGTTGATGTGGATCCTATACTTGACCCTCGACGTGGAGCCATGTGACGACGACATGAATGGAGTAGCGGCCCACGGCATGCGCAACAACGAGAAGGTCCCATAATACCATCGCCCCGCAGTCTCTGTATATAATCAATGTTAGGATTGTGGTAGGAAGTTGGAGGGTTTATTCTCAAGGATGGCTAGTAGTGAGGTGGAGAAGGAGTTGGCAGGAATGGACAAACACCCGCTTCACGATCAGGCGCCGTTGTCGCTGCGCATTGCGCGGGTGGTTACGCCCGGGGGCTGCGCTGGGACCAACTGTCGTGACTGTACTGATGTGGACGCACGAACGGGCGTAACAATCAACTCTATAAATAAACAACAATTACTGAAGTGGAAATAAAGGCCGTGCAACATCGTGCGAGAGATCTAGGTACCTTAGCCACGCTTCACTCAAAACTAAACAGAACTTCATAGCAACTGTCCACGTTGCTTCAACACTTGTGTCAAATTTTAAATGGTGGTACGCTTCCTGCACATCCTCGTTCCAAAGATAGACGGAGCCGTAGTGCTCTTTCTCTTCGAGGATCAATCGCATTGTATCTTTGAAGCGGGGAAGCATGATCTCGAACTGGGTTGGGTCAATGTTGAAATTAACCGCCGTCGAACTGTTTTTAACTGTTAGATTATGGATTAGTCGATCGAGCTGCTCATTTTTGGCACACCGTAAACAGGGCATGCTATATAATTAGGGCTCCGATCGGGTCGGGTCGGGTCGGATCGGGTAGCTACCCGCACGCTGATGAGATATGCCTCGACAAATGTATGGCGAGAGAAAAAGTTCACAAAAACGCTGTACAAACATCTTGATTGGGTGCGTTACTACCTAATAACAATGCACCTAGTGTCTCAGGCTGAAGGGAATGTCGACGCAGTCTAAAAACATTGTCCGCAGTTGAAAATTTCTTAATCCGACACGGGCGATCCAGGAATGGACAGTATGTCTCTTTAGACAAAGATGTGAAACTGCACCGCATGCGATATAATGTAATATAAAGGATCAACAGAAGAATCCTCGCTGCGCAAGTTCAGATAATTGTCGGCCTCGTCCATTATTGGCCTTCACAAACGCATTGCGAGAACATCGAGGTACGTGAAAAATGAAGAATCTTCACCAGCTGACCCTGTGGAAGCGGTTGGTGGGGACCTGTTCTGCAGTACCAATTTCTCCTAATCGGTCACTTTTTCTCCCAATTAGAGATTATCAGAAGTGAAAGAGGTTCGATAAGGTCAGAGTAATTAATACTGAAGTCTTTATTTTGAATAGTCGCGAAAGCGTCGGTGAAGAAATGGGTGATTTGCTCTTGCGGGTTGCCATATTCGTGACTGCAATGATGCAACTTGACAAAATACACAAATGGGAGCTGAACGTAAATCAGTGCGCGGTTTATACAACTCAAATTATTAACCGTCGGATACAGTCGGGAAGTCGGGTCGGGTATCGATCCGCTACCCGAACCCGACCCGAACCCGACCCGACCCGGGTTTTTCCGATACTACCCGAACCCGATCGGAGCCCTATATATAATTTTTATATGGAATTTTCTTCGCGATAGAAAGGTCCAATAAAATGACCTTTTAAGTGCTCCTTTCTGAGTGTGGCAACGAAGCGCAGATGGTCGGCGTCGGATGAACCGGAGTGTAGAGTAGAATCCCATTCCCATGATCTGTCAGTCGGCCGCTCATATCTGATACGGGTACCATACTGAATCTCATAGAGGAACCTATCAACGGTCCGCCGGTCAGGATGTCTGCTCAGTGCTGTACGCCAGCTATCAAGCTTCAGCCAGGGAATAACTTCATCGGCCTTCCGAAGAAGCGCTTTCCGCTCAGACAAGCTCCTGATCTCCAAGACCTCGAATGGTCTGTCATATGGTGATTCAGGTATGCGGGTTCTTACAACGCTATCGTGGCTGTTACCGTGCAGGTCTGATATAGTTTCAATAAACGCGATGGAATACTGTGAATTCGCAGCTGGTTTATGACTCTTATTACAATCACTTCCAAACAAGCATTTTTGGTTACGAGCAAATTCACGGCAACGGATGTTGCCAATGGTATCTTTCGTGTCTTTTTGAAAGGTCTTTTTGGCGGTAGTATTGTTGATCGGTTCGGTATCGCGCATACATGCGCGTTGTAGACGCATCTCTTCACTCGGGTTGTGCCATTCTAAGGCTGTGTAGTCCGCCCTCTCGTCACCCAGTCGTCGGTTTCGAATCTCGTATCGATCTACTGCTCGCCAATTCTTACGGTACAGACGGGCACGCTGCGCAATTACTGCTCAGTCTGATGAATCTCTGCCCACGTATAAAAGCTAGCTAGTCGTTGATCTCTCTCTTGGACGTAGTCTGGTTCATCACTTTTGATTCATTCCCTTGGACCACAAGGTGTGTAATTTCGTCAGGGTCGTTTTCGAGGCTGCCCACGATGCTTTCGTAGTCCACATAGCGGGCTTCTAAAATCTTCTTTCAGATTTCTTCCGAAATCGCGGCAGGAATGCTGAAACTATATACGCACCACCAGCTTGCTTAGTTTTTCGTTCGAGCTCCGCAATACGGACTTGCGCACCCTGCAACCGCTCATCTCGATTATTCCACGTCATGCCGATGATTTTTTTCAGCATCTTTCCTTCCACTGTCGCTTCATCGTCGAGAGTTTCTAAAGACATGAAGAGTTCATCACTGGTTTTCTCCTTAGGAATTCGATTTCCGGCGCCCGTCGCTTGGGCACCGCCCCATCTCGAGCTCATCGTTGAGTGACATGAGTTCTTCTGACCACCTCGGATTCCGTCAGGTAGCCTGATTCAGCGAGATGAGCACTTGGGATGAGTAATGTCATCGCTTTCTTTTAGCGGCCTGTTCATGTATTCTCATTTCAGTAAAACTATGCATATTCTGACTTCGCAGTATATTTTTTCAAAATTTGGCAGTAAGTGCGCACTGGCAGTTCCTGCGTAGTTTGTTAAAATTCATTGGTTTTGCCTAGCTCCCTTGGCCGTCAACGGCAGCACTCTGCTTCGTCACTACGCTCCTGGCCAAGTGCTCTAATTGATTTTCCGGTCATCAACACATGAAAAACCGGAAGGTAGACATCATGAGCCACATACTTTACCATGAGAATGAGTAGCTGTTTGAAAGACGCTGGTACGACGGCAAATGTTAAGCATCGACGAATTAATGTACCCGATCATTCTTCAACAATTTGTATAGTCCTGGATGTTCCCATCCTGTGAGCCGATGGGAAAAATTGCCAGAAAATACAGGAGTATTGAAAGCCAGGAAGACATTATGTCTCTCTGACGTCAATGCCAAATCCAACTCTTCAAGATCTCGCAAACGATCTGCCGACTGGCCGCCTTGTCGAATATTTTTAACACGATTAACGATCTGGTTTCAGGTTAACATCTGCATAGGAACGTTTCCATAGGTTAATGTGATGAAGGCTAAAATATCGTTCCAAATCGAAAACGGACTCTTTGTTCTGTTCGCTATAGCCATTTCGTCGGCAAAATTCTTCATCTTGTTAAACGTCAGTAGTTTGTACAAAAATATCTTTCGGAAATCACCTCGTTTTCCACATTCATGAATCTGTTAGAGTCCGAATCTATATAAGCATTCTGTTCGCATTGGCGCTCTATCTCATTGTCACGTCTTACAATAACACCATTTTCAACCACTAAAGTAGCTCGACATTTATGCGGCCGCCGTTGGGTTTCACGATATTGACTGCATCTGAAGTATAGGACATCCTGGTGATGCCGTGAGAGATTATACTTGAACCCGTTGTGAACTATTGAACGTCGATTGGAACTGCAATCCTCCATAGAGTTTGCACAGAGCGAATTCCAATGTCTCATTTCATACACAAACTGAGCCAGACTCTACTCAAGCAAATGTATTGATCACAGATTTTCTCATGCAGGCGCATGTCAGTTAATTTTGGGAATCTTTTATAATGGCAAATATATTGACAAATATATCAGATACCAGCATTCTGTGTAGTGTAGTAATAATTGCGAACACTTATTGCGCCCTACAGTAACTGTTATGTTACATGTTATGTTTCATGTTATGTTACATGAAGTCTTGGAAGGTCCCATAACGAGAATTTGCATTCCTTTAATTTTTCTATATAAGGGGCTCTAATGCCGTGGCACTAAACAGATTACTTTTTCCATATTATTTCATATTTTGGTTGAATCTCCGATTCAAGCCACAGAATATTGTGCTGCTATTGATGTGCAGCGGGTGTGATGCAGACAAAAGTGCATTTTTCTCCAGAGTGGCTGACTCACACATGCAGGATGTTGTATCATGCACGAATCCTTCTGCATTGCTAATAAAGAAGCCAATAGGATTTAGGAATAAAGTTCTGATTTATAAACAAGTGAAAATTTATTGATTGCATCTATTGTGGATTCAGTGGGGCCTGCAATTGGCAGCTTTCAGTGGTTCCAGAACAGATTTTCGAAAAAAGGCGATGTCGGTACAAAATCGGTGGCGCGCCCCAAGAATTGATAATATTCTGCTCATGGCCATGGAAGTGGTTGTCAAAGCAAAGCATCAAAGGTCGCAACGTCTGTGATTCGAAATTTCGAAAAGCATTAGAAAACTGCTTCCGCTCGACCCGACTGGAGCTTCTGGCAATTTGCTGAATGAATCGAAGTTTTTCGACTCCATTCAGTGTCTGCAAAGGCGTGCGATCCACGTCGAAATCGCCAAAGGTCTGCTTTCGCCGGACTGTGGTATTCGCAGCATGAGGAGGAGCTATCACAACTGAATCGGGCTGGGGAATATGTCGGTCACATCCCAATTCGATGTCTTCCTGAATTTTCGAGCCAGATTCAAGCGCACTTACCAGGTTCATACTCGCCACCGCCGATGCGGTAACTGTAGCTGATTCTCGAACATGTTCCATCATCTTCTCCACCACCGACTCCAGTTGAATCACCAACTCGGGGCTTACGGAAGCCTTGAACTTTCCAAGAAGCTCCTGATACTGCTGATAAGGGCTTTCGTCCACATGGTCCGATTGATGAATAGCCTGGCTTAGCCGTCGGTAGCTTATGTCGCGGCCATCTTCAGTGAAGCCCAGAAAATGGCGAGCCTTCAAACTTTCCATGAACTCGGCAGCTGAAACCGCCAGGCTTCGGGTTTCATTGTCCGGTTGACGTGAGTGAATAGTAAGGTTCTCCCGAATTAAATGTCCGTTCTCAATAGCAATGGAGTGCGATTATGGTTGAATCCTGCTCATGATATCGTCACTATAGAAACAATAAATCCAAAATTAATCATCAAGTTAAAATCAGACTTACGGAGCCGTCGCCTTAATCATTTCGATTAATTTCCCGGCATCGTTATAATATCGTTGAGCGTTAACATGTGCAACATATCTAGCTGTCAGGGTCGGGCTAAACCAGGCGCTGCCTTCGAGGACAGGAAGGACGGACGGGACTACGAAGAGACAAGAACAGGGAGAGAGAGCGAATGTAGTGCTATATTGAGAACTGATTTAGAGGTAGGTTACTGCGTGGAATTGGTACATTTCGGAACATTCTAGTGATCTACTGAGTGTCACGGAGTGCGGGAATATTTCAAGAGTATTCGACTTTTGAAAGATTACGTTACTAACCCTGGGCTGCGCTGGTTAGATCCCTGACACTAGCAGCCTTCATAACGTCAAGCATATTTGCGCCATACCAAGTGGCGAAGAGATACCCCGTCTTTCGAGCACAATGAAGTCCAAAAGGGCCTCTACGACGCAGAAGCTTCTGACATAGGTCCTGGAATACATTGAAGAATTTTGAATACTGCATGGGGCGGAGAAACTCTTGGTTACGGCCAGAATCGAACCATTTCTTGCAGGGAAACAGGCAGCCTTCTGTGAAACCATTCGATCCAAGATGAGCGAGCAGATGCGAGATTGCATCAAACTCGGGGACATCTCGATCTCGATGAAGCAGCAGCAGCGTCTTCCGATCTCGACGTTTTTCCGTCTTCCCATCGACCCATACGGCAAGCTTGTCAACGACATTCGATTTAATCTATATATATCAGAATTAAAGAGCCAGCTGATAAAATTGTTATGCAAACTAACCACCAAAAATCTCTCCTCAAAATCGCTAAAAAGCATATCTTGCCCATCGCCATTCCGTAAGAAGAGTTTAACGAACAGGATAAAGATTGTGTAAATGTCAGAGGAGTGGACGAAGACGAGGGCAAAGTGCCCGAAGAACGTGGACAAAGACAAAGGGTTGCCGAGGACAAGTGGACGAGGACGAGGCCTGTAAGGGCGACGTGGACGAGGGACGCAGCAGGAGCTGGAAGAATTGAAGCGATGTTTATAAGGGAATTACAAGTATGAAGCCTCGGCAATAAATCTCACCGAGGATGATTAATGACGAACGAAGCCTCACTGGGGTACCAGTGGGGCAAGACCACTGGCCACGGACTTAACTTGCCGTCATGTCGGAAGGTGCGGGCTGCGCTTGCCAGGACTGCGGCTCGGTGGGTTGCGCCGGTCTGTATGTCCCTGAAAGTAAAGCATGAAATATTTGGGTCGTCCTCTTTCATGCAGAAATCCCGCAGAATCAACACTTCTGTTGGTGTTAGCTGCGTTACCCCATTTGACACATATTCTTTTACATCCTTTTTGATACGCGTGAAAGCGTTCTCGAACAGAAGAGATTCGGTTGGCATTCCTTTCCGCCAGATCAGCGGAGTGGGAGCGTGCCGATCGCAGCCAGAGCGGTTGGGAGGATTCTTCTGGCGCTCTTCAATACAGTTCGAGCATAAACCTTGATAGCCTCCTCAATGATCGAAGGCTTCATGATTGCAGACCCCATTTGGGAAAGATTATCAGGATTCGTCCATGCACCAGAGCAGCTGATCTGTAATCCAGTAAAATCACTTAATACAGGAGATCCATCAGTGCGTGACAAAGGTGTTCCCTCTTCAAAAGTTCTCCAGTATATACAACACTAAAAAAGAGTAATTATTGCTCAAAAACCGAACCCAGAGACTGGTTGCGCTCCGCGCAACCAGTCTCTGGGTTCTTCATAAATCTTGCTAAACTTTTTGCCACATGATTTGCGCAGCCAGTCGCACTTCTTGTTGGCTGTGAGGGTACAGTAGTACCGGTACTACCGGTAAAACCTATGCTGACAGTCCCGGTAGTCCCGGGATGTCCAGCTGTCTGTGCCATTAATCCAGAGCTGATCGCATCCAGTCGCGTTTCTATTAACAGTGTGGGTAGTATCGGTAGCACCTGCCACAGTTTATCGTAGGTAATACCGGTACTACGGGTAGGCCAGAAATAAGCAGGACAAAATGGCAATCCTTGATCACAGTAATGGTCCGCCAAAGAATGTTCACGACTGTGAGGAGTCCGCGCCTCAGAGTCTCAGACTGTCAACTGTGGAGAGTGACCTCTTTCAATCCAATGATCAGTTCCCCTCTATGGATGACCCAGTAAGTGTGACGGTCACCGAAGATAGTTCGGCTTATTAGGTCTGGCCGGTCCGGTTTATTGAACAATAATACTAAGTATCCATTGCAGAATTCAATCAGTAAACATACGAATCGATTCCACGTTCATTGCCGGAACGCTTTCAGGGGCGTCACGAAGCAGAATTATAAGGGACTCGAAATCCCCTATTATCGATAGAAAGTACCAAAGACCAAGGAGATGCTTTTCATAGGCAACCTTGGAAGCGGGTTCAAGAGGACGATCATCAAACTAGCCCCGATCCCGCCTTCCAGAGAATCCAGGGCGCCGCTCCATTCCCATTCGAGACAAAACAGTGTCGATTTCAGTTAAAACAGCTGCATTCAGCGCATGAGATAATTTATAAACCTTTTTTTGGGTTTCGTTGGTCTTTCAGCACCCAAGATGGTTCGTTCCTCCATGTTTGCAGGACGTCGCACCCGGCGTCGATAAACGGGTGCAGAGGTTGCAGATGGTGCGGCCGCAGATTCAATCGGCGCGGCCTCTGAATTTTGTGATGCACCTTGTGATGCGGGCTGTGATACGGGCTGTGATGCGAGTGATGCGGACATAATATAGAGAAAAAGAATGCGTAAGTTTGTACTGAGATAATGACAAATATATCAGATACCAATATTCGAACATTTTTAGATCAAGGGTTTCTGGGGTTAGGGTTAGACCAAAAATTAGTGCGCCACGGAGCTCGATCAATTTTTCGATCGTAGGTCATTTTTCGATCATTTTATCCCTGTCCCCTCTGTTACAGCCTTAGCTCAACTTCGGGGCAAACTAAGCTTCGTCAATCTAGCTAATCGTCATGCTCAATCTCGTTTATCTCCGCTTCGTGACCCCGGACTCCGTGCGTCTAATTTTGCCGGCCTCTCATCGGCATCTTCCCACTCGACATGGCTGGTGACCTTGTC